>JBBPUN010000051.1:0-31855 GCA_038094715.1 Heimioporus punctisporus | reverse complement strand
GAGAGTGCGTGTGATGTACGCCCCTCGTTCGTCGTCTCACCTTTGTTCGTCGCAGGAAATGGTTACGTGGACTCTAGTCGGACGTGGATTTTGGAAGCCGTCGTTTGAATGCTCTGTATTTTTTTTTCCTTTCTGCGGCGCTGGTCTGTCGTCTCTGTGTTATACCCGCATGTGATTTTGTATGACTACCACATTTACTTATGTATCAGGTCCCGAGTATGAATACCCACTTGACGATGGTTTTACTTCTTTTTGCTTCCGTTATCTCAAACGACCGTGATGGAGACGTCGATCATGGATCGGAATAAGATCGGAAATATAAAAAAAGACATGTCTGACATGGCCGACTCCGTGCAACTCCGCAACCGTTCGTTCATGAGATTTCCCATCAGGTACGGATTCATCCGAGCACAGCCTGAGGCCTGTCAGAGAAGTGACAGGCTCGGAAGAGTTCGTCCACAACCTCCCTTTGGCTGGGCATCGCAAAGCGGCAACTCGAGTCGATACTGAACAGAAGCGGGGGTGGTTCACAATGAACCTAGGGGAGGATGAGCCTGACTCGCTGTAAAGAAAACGGGATGCCCGAAACTTGCGACCCTTCAAGAGCCAAAATCCATCGACCAGCAACTCGCTCACGCCGATCCCAGAATGCATGCAAAACGAGTTGGGATTTGTGTAATGTAGCGATAGTACATCCATGCATTGCGGGTTTATGTAGGCTCAGATATCAAAGGAAAGAGAGAAGAGACGGCGTGCCTCTACATGTACCGTCGTCTCAAACGCCGCCCGCGGAGGTTCCGTCTTGGCCATGGCTTTGCAGCAAAAGACGAGGGCGGCCGTAGACGTTCCCGTCTCTACGTCCAAGGAACGCTTGGGACCGTTCATATCGATAACGTGTCCTTCCACCGCTCAGCGACAGCCTCGCCCTTGAACACCTCGTGCAGTACCTCCTTCACGTCCTCCACGTATACGAACCGGATCCCTGTTTTAACGCTCTCTGGAACATTCTCCTCAATGTCGGCACGATTAGCGGCGGGCGCTAGGATCGTCGTGATCCCCGCTCGGTGTGCCGCAAGAATCTTCTCCTTGAGCCCGCCAACCGGGAGAACCTGTCCTACGAGCGAGATTTCGCCGGTCATGGCTACCCGCGAGCGTCAGTGACGCGTGGTCCAAGCGGACCAAACAGACACCCACCAATGTCAGGATTTATCCGCGTCTTGGTAAAGAGCGAAACAAAGGCAGACAAGATGGCAGTTCCGGCACTCGGCCCTTCCTTGCCAATGCTGCCCTCGGGCATGTGTACGTGAATGTCGCGGTCGGTCAAGAACTGTTCGTCCGGCGAGGTGGTTATGCCAAGCTCGTGCGCGTGCGCCTTGACCCAACTCAAACTGATTTGAGCGCTTTCTCGGATAACCTCGCCAAGCTTTCCGGTAAGCTGTAGACCACCCTTTCCAGGCATGCTCTGACAGTCTGTCAGCCCAAGTTAGAATCTAGACTAGACGCGCTTACTGTGGCTTCGACAGGCATAACAGCCCCAGATCCATTGCCGAGATAGCCGAGACCTGTACTGACACCTGGCGGTGGGGGAGTGACGTACATTCTGTCCTTGTGGTACACAGGAGGACCGACGTAGTTCTTGAGATTCTCAGGCGTAATTCTTACGTGAATGTTTTCAGGGACCTTGAGCGGTTGGCGAGTCTGTGTCGTAACGGTCTTGCGCTCGGACGGATCATTGGTCGGGCTCTCAGAAACTTCGCTCGGTTCGTTTGGTCGTGGTTCCTGTGATTCCACGGTCCGGGACTCGAAACTCGATCCCTCGATGGCTGCCACTGGTTCAGGGAAAACGTCCTCGCCGAGATCCTGGATCAACTTTAGTGCCGCTTTTCGGTATATCTACCAGTGACCAAGAGTCAGACGTTATCACAAGACGTCCATGTAAACGTACCTTGTCTATGTGTTTCTTCAGGTTTCGCACACCACTCTCACGGCAATAGTATTTGATGAGTACATCCACGGCAGTCGGGTCCAAGAGCACGTCCGCGTCTTTGAGACCAGAGGCCTCCTTTGCTTGTGGTCCGAGATATTTCTCTGCAATGACACACTTCTCCTCTGAAACGTATCCGCTGACTTCGAGAACCTCCATGCGATCGAGTAGGGGTGCAGGTATAGTATCGAGAGTGTTTGCTACGTTCGACGTACGGCTGAGAACACAAACAGAGAGATAGTCGTCGACGCTTACCAGTACAAACAAAGAGAACACGAGACAGATCGACAGGGACATCCATGCTTTACCTAGGTGAGCCAAAGCAAACCAGGGCACGGAAATCGATACGCACTAGTGGTCCAAGAAACCATTGTTCTGCTCAGGATCCAACATCTCGAGTAGCGCGCTCGCTGGGTCTCCATTGATCCCTCTCCCGATCTTATCCACCTCATCGATCAAAACCAAGGGATTTTCCGTGCCCACCCTCTTCAGAGCTTGAATGATCTTTCCAGGGAGTGCACCAACGTACGTCCTCCGATGGCCCTTGATCTCAGCAACGTCGGTCAGACCACCTACAGAGAACCGGAAGAACTGTCTGTTCAGCGCGCGTGCAATAGATTTGCCAATGGAAGTTTTTCCGACGCCAGGAGGTCCGACAAGACAAATAATCTTGCCTTCGACCGTCCCACGAAGTTTACCCACTGCAAGGAACTCGAGAATACGATCCTTGACGTCCTTCAGGCCATAGTGGTCTTCATCGAGAACCCTCTGAGCGTGTGCGATGGAGTAGTTTTCCGGAGAATGTTGACCCCAAGGGATCTCAACAGGCGATAAGTACAAACCGATTCAAAAGGGGGGATAAACCTACCTGGGTGAGCCATTCAAGATAGTTACGAGTGACGTTTGCCTCCGAAGCCGCAGGTTCCAAGCCCATGAGCTTGTTGAGCTCCTCGTCAAAGACCTTGCGAACACCCTCGGGCATCTTCAAGGCGGCAGCACGCTCCTTGAACTTTTCGATGAGCTTGTCCTTGCCGTCCGACTCCATGCCGAGTTCCTTCTTGATACCCTTTAGCTGTTCCATCAGGTAGTACTCGCGCTGCCTCTTTGCGATCTTGTTATCGACGTCCCGAGAGAGCTTACTCTGCAGCTGAGCGTTTATAAGCTCCTTCTTGAGTACCAAGAGCGCTTTTCGCAACCGATCCTCCACGGTGAGACTTTCCAAGACGTCCTGAAGTTCACCCACTTCACCACTAGAAACGGCCGCCGCAAAGTCTGCAAGCTTGTCTGGCTCGTCGAAAACGTTCGATGCGACTTGGTTGATCGAAAAGTTGGTGATCTGATCACGGAAGAGGGGGTTGAGTTGAGCAATGTCCTTGAAGACGGAGACGATTTCCGACATGAACGCGCGGATGTACTGGTCATCCTTGTTATAAGGTTGCGTCTGGAGGTTTTCGACCTGTACAATCGAGATGGCATGGTTGTGCAAGAACGACGTCTGAACTGGACCTGTCACCGCAATCAATACGGGAACATTGTGTTTCAATTGACTGACCAGGAGGAATTATTGTCTCGCTCTTGCCGTGTTCAAGAGACGGAGACGACGGGGGCGTATCGGGTGGAGTCACGGTCTGAGCAGCATCTTCGGGAGTTACAGTCGCAAGTGGTGGATGTTCACCAGCCTTGAGCAACTCTGTGATCCTTATCCGCCTGTGAGGGTACAAGACTGCGGTAAGACCTTCCTCCTTTTCCTCTCCTGAACCGGTCGTCGCCGAAAATATGCTTGTAACCTGAGCAAACACCCCGACTGGATGCACCGAATTAACGTCCGTGATGATGTCGCTATCCGTATTCTCGTCCTTGAGAAGGAAGGCACCGAGGTAGGGTTGTCCACGCTTCATCATCTCCTTGATAGTAGCGACCACGGCAGGATTGCGGACGACGACAGCCTTGTAAAAACCGGGGAAAAGAGGGCGACGAGCGATGGGGAGAGCAAGGACCTGAGGATATATTTCCGGGACGGACTGTTTGGCTATCGAGCTCGGCGTGGGAGTCCGTTGGGGTGGAGGCGGGGCATCGACTGGATCGCCGCTGTCCCCGCTCGAGGGCGGGGGAGGTGAGCCGGCTGAGGAACCTGCAGGGTCCTCGTCCTGCGGACCTTTCGTGTGCACGCGGTCGTCGTTCTTGTTCGCCGACTCGGCCGTCTCGGACTCGTCCGGCTCGGCGACGTCAGCGTGGTCATCTGACTTGCCCTTCGGCCAACGGGGATGGTGTAGCAATGGCGAAGACCGCGCAGAGGAGAGTCTTGACGACGCGAACGACCGTTCTCCAATGGACGAGCTTGCAACTGGAGGTCGTAATGAGATCGTGTGCAGCGGTGTTGACCGTGTGGAAGCCAACAACCGCGCACGACACGCGTTACCGGCACGAAAGGTACGTGCAAAGGGCATGAGAAGGTAAATGACCTCCACCGAAGGGCCAAATGAAAGAACTGGCGTGCCGAACGAGAATTATGGGAGCAAAGAACAAACGGTCATGCAAAACGTATTGCACGAATGACTCAGCAATATTTTCTCAGAGGTTTAAAAAAGTGGTTCAGCCCAGGATCGAACTGGGAACCTTCTGTGTGTGAGACAGAAATCATAACCATTAGACCACTGAACCGACAATCGTTGGGTCGAGACAGTCGATCACACGGGAGAGGGTAAATCTAAAAAAAAGTGAACGATATAGAATGACATTTCGGTCTCATTTCTTTCCCTTGTCTGGTCCAAAAAAGTTCAACAGTCCCCCGTGCTTGACCGTTCCTCCGCGCTTGGATGTAGCTTTCGTCCTCGGCTTTGTCCCACTCTCTTCCTTGACCTTTGGTTTCGTCTCCTCGACTTTGGACTCCTTCCTTTCTATTTCCTTTCCTTTGCCTTTCGGCTTCGCTGCCTCCTTTTCCTCGACGGACTCGTACGACGAATAGTCTTCCGTCTCTAAGGCAGGGTCGAGCAGCGTCCTCGCAAGAATCGTCAAGACGACTTACGCATATACCCCTTTGCATCCGTCGTCGTCCGACTCTTTACGACCCGGCGTTTCCTCACTCCGTTGCGACCGACAGGAGCGACCTTGCGCGGATTCCTCTTCTTCTTCGGTACGATCGGTGCGTCGTCGGATTCCTCCCCTTCGCCTTCACTCGTTACAGGAGGCGCCGTCGCCGCCTTCTCGGACTCGGTCGACTCTTCTTCCTCTTCAGGCTGAGGACGGACGTTTCCGACTCTAGAGACGCGATCGACTTGTTCTACGTTGCTCAGTCGTGGGTTGATGCTAGCGCAAAAAAATGAGCATACCATCATCTATATCCATCATGGCCCGCAGGCTCATCTCCGAGTCTGACGTCGCGGCGCCCTTTCTTTGCGTGCGTCGCAAGCCAAGTTTGCGGACTCGACCATCACTTTCGTCTTCTTCATCAGAGTCTACGACTTCTTTCTTCACAGACAGTTTGGTGGTGGTGCTTGGTTTCACGTTCACTGCCGGTGGTTCGGACTCTGATTCGGAATCATCGTCTACGCGCGGTTTTCTTTTCATTCCTCGCTGTACCCGTCTGTGAGATGCCTTGTAAAAGAGAATATGATAGACACCTTTTGAGCATCGCTAGTAGACGAGCCCTGCAGCTTCGTCGGTTCTCGTTCTAGCTTCTTGTCCGCAAAGGCATCGACCGTCGTTTTCGGTTTCTCTTCCACGACCGGCTCCCTCTCTTTCGTCTTGGCTTTGCTCCAGTCCAGCTTTCCCGACGGCTTCACTTTCTCTTTGTCGGCCTTGCTCCTGTCCAGCTTCCCCGACGGTTTCGCTCTCTCCTTGGGTTCGGCTTTGCTCCAGTCTAGCTTTCCCGACGGTTTCGCTTTTCCTTCGGGTTCGGCTTTGACCGGCAGCTTCGTCGGCTCTCCCGTCTCGAGCTTGATCCTCGTCTGTTGCTCCGTCTTTACGGACACCGCAGCCTTCGGGGTCGCTTTGGTCGGCACGTCCAACGTCGTCCTCGACGTGGACGCCACCGTCTCGTGAACGACGCCGCCGGAACGAAGCTGACGGAAGTACGTTTCAGCAAAGGAAACGAAAGGACCGGACCGGACCGGCCCAACCCCCGTACCTTGACGTGCGCTCCCGCGAGTTTCCCCACGACCGCAAACGATCTCGGACCACCCCGCACGTCCGCCTCGCGAACGTCGGCGGTCGGTACGCAAACGAGTCCGGGGTCCTATCGTTTCTTCCTATCTCAACCCACATCTCGACGCGGCTCTGAAAATAAAACGCACCACGAGGCGGGACGGAGAGAGACTGTAGACGTGCACCGAACTTATCCGAGAAAACTGTGTCTTGGCGTCTGTGAACGAAAAAAAAGGGCGTGAGACGGTGTCATGTCCGAGCGCGACGAAATCAGGAACCCTCGAGCGCGCGCACGTCGACCAACAGCACCTTGTACTGCTCCACCACGTCTGCCGTCCCCCGGTCCTCCTCGAACGCGAGATCCAGGTCCATGGCCGAATCGGACGAAGGCTGTGAGTGGGCCACCAGCGCGGGTGCGTGTCCCGAGACGAGGTACGTGGGCACGGCCGGGGTGTCCGTGTCCCGCACGGCATCGTAGTAGCGTTGGAGTTCGCTTTGACAGTAAGCAGGTCGACGAAAGGAAGGAGGCGCGCACGGCACACGTACGTTTTCGCGTCGTTGACGTGTATCCCCAGTCGGCGGCTGAGCGACCGAAAGGTGACCTACCAACGAGTGAGCGTCGTGTGAACCGACGGTGAAGGACGAGTACGATGTTTCGATTGACGAAGAGCTCCTTGTCGAGAAAGTCTCTCGCTTTCGTAGCCGTCATCGTGGACGTCGTTGACGAACGATGTGAACGAGTTTTGTGGCACTAGCTAAACCAAAGTAGTGACGCGACTCAACAAACGCCTCAAACATCGCCACTCCTCGTCCCCTCCGGATCCACTGGCACCCGAGCAGCAACAACATCCAGAAACCGTCTCCACCGCTCGTCACCAGTCTTGACCGCATCCACCTCGGCCAGCTGTGCGCGCGTCGGATGATGTGCATGCAGAACAAAGAGATACTCGGACAAGTCGTCTTTCTGCACCACCTCCAGCGAATTATTCCCTGGTTTTAGCAGCGACGACACATCTACACATCTATCAGGGGTCAACTAGGTCGAAGCGACGTCAGATTTCGAAAAAGAAGAAAAAAGAGGGACAGAAAGTGCGCACAAAGTATGGAGGTGCTAGCGTAACTATGGTGTGTCTTTTCGCGTCCTTGACGTGCAACGACAGCCGGTTCGAAGGTGGCCAAGAGCACTGCATCTGCGATGTCGACACTTGGCCATTTACCAAAGTCGTTGGCAGGCGATAGCACCCCAACGAGATACAAACGCCACGAGACGCATCACTGCCAGACAAACTTTAGAAAGGCCCGAATAGAGTACACTGAAAGACGTACGACGGACGTGATCGCCTCTTTACCCACTTGGATATCTTGCAGTAAATGCTTTCGCTCAAAACAATCTCGATTATATGCGTATGCGTAAATGATTTCCCTTGCGTGCTGTAAATAACGGCCATCCTGCCATCGAATCTTTCTTGATCTGCGTCTATCGTCGGCTGCCGAGGTTGTCGTGCGTTGAAATTCAAATCCAGTGGAGGCACCAGGGAGTTTACCAAAGGTGGCAGAACTGGTTTCTGAAACTCAAACGCCACCGATTGGGGTGAGGCAGATCCCGCCGTCGGCGTGGGACTCTCAGCAACAACCTGTGAGGTGTTGACGTCCACCGAAGCCATCCTCTTCACGCTTTCAGGACAAGCCGCAGACACAGACACTTCACGATCGGTCGGTTCAATGGCGGATTTACAATCTACCGGAGACGTTCGTGTTTCGTGGAGAGGCCCGGGTGAGGGTGCGACTGGCTGGGGCTCCGGGAGTGGTGATTCCTCAGATCCAGTCGGTTGCTGTTCGTCCATGCCCACGTTCGTGGAGATATCCTGACCCGGATCGTCGTTCGCTCGTTTCAGAGCAGGCGGCACCGCGGACGGATCGGTTTCCTGTACGTCATCACTGAGGGAAACGCGGCGAGGAAAGCGACGGGACGGCACCATCCGAGCCGTCTTCTTCTTTGGCGATGGCGACCGCGTCACACTAGGCACCGACGCCGGACCAGACTCGCCAGTAGGCGTACCGTGCTCTCGGTTGGCAGTCGTGGGGCCCTGAGTAGACTTGAACCAATCGAAATCACGAGCGATGAGTTCATCCGAAAGCTCGATCGCCCTCCGGGCACGTTTGGGCTGAGGCCTGGACAATATCGTCGGAGAGGCGTTTTCGACAGAATCCACTGGAGTGCTCGTAACGGGAGAAGCGAGCAAAGGAATCGACGGAGGTTGGTTCGGGGATACCGTCTCGAGAGGGCCGTTTGCCTGAGCCGGGACGACAAACCCGTCGGGATCCCGCTTCACCACGCTCAACATTGGCGAGGAAGGCTGTGGCTGCAAAAAATCGCGAGTCGGAGATGTTGCAGGCAGGGTGTGCGATGGAGCGCTGGTTGAAATGAATTCCAGGTAGTATTGTCGGAATCAGGACAATCACCTACTTGGTGGGAACGAATCCTTCATCCATGGCGGGGGTGGTGCCGACGGAAATTTTGTATAGGGCCGATTTGGCGTCCGAAAGCACACGCTGCAGTCTCGCTAACGTAAAAAAAAAGGTGATCAAAAGTTCGAATCGAGACCGAACTACGTCAAAAACTCACATTGAAGCTCGGTCTCGCCAAACAACTTCCTGAACGGCGTCACGACTTCGATGAGGTGACGCATATACCCAGCGAGCTCCGTCACGGCCGGGTGGTGAAAGAACGTGTTCGTGAACGTCGAGACCGTGATCTTTTTAGCAAGATGCGTCAAAAACGCACCGAGCCGAGGCAGAGGCAGCCTACCTCGAGCAAGTCGACGATCTAGCGAACAAGACGATCGTACGGCGTGTCGTTGACGGTGAAACGACTGCTCACCTTGGGTAGAGCGACGGCATAATAAGCCTTCTCCGAACTCAGCCAGACGGCGAATTTTCGAGCGGTATTCGCAAACTCCTTGGCGTCCCCGGACGAAAGCTTTTGCGCGAAGATTGGAAAGATCCTCTCGTTTGAGGCAATTGCATTAACCTTCATGGCCTCGAGGGTCGCGTTGAGACTCTGGCGAGGCTCTTTCGAAAAAGCTAATTAGATGGGTAACGAACGTCCGACGGTCGGGTCGCTACCTTGCACAGGGTCCTGCTGCATGGCGGCTTGAGGTAATTGACCGAAGGGACATCACGTGGGAATTTTTCGCAAAACGGAACGAAAACGGTTCGACGTACTGTTAGTGCGCGCGTCAAGTCGATTAGTAGATTCGATCAGCCATTTCACATTTACATCCCATTAAAAACGTCTAAAATCTACCCCCCCCGTCCGACTTGACCAAAGACGTCCGTTTCACAACCACTCGACGGTCGCAGGCGGCTTGGACGAGATGTCGTACGTGACTCTGTTCACGCCCGCCACCTCGTTCGTGATGCGCGAGGAAATCCGCTTCAAAATCTCAGGCGGAAAAACATACCTGTCCACGTGGCAGATCATCATCGACCTTGGGCGTCAAACGAAAAAAACTTGACCCACCAATCGGCTGTCATGAAATCCTCCGTTTGCACCGCGCGCAACGCGATCACCTGAGCCGAGGAACCGTCAAGGACCGCGCGTACAAATTTGAATATTGCGGGCGCTTACTTGTTCGTATGTCCGCTTGTCGCCCATCACTCCGACTGCCTTGACGGGAAGGAGAACCGCAAACGCCTGACTGATATGGTTGTAAAGATTCGCCCTGCGGATCTCTTCAATGTAGATATTGTCGGCCAATTGCAAAATCTTTATCTGCTCGCGCGTGACAGGACCGAGGATTCGGATGGCAAGACCGGGGCCGGGGAACGGGTGACGCTGGACCAGCGGTGCAGGGATAGACAAGAGTCGACCCAGTGCACGAACTTCATCTATAGAGAAAAAAAAAAAGAGAGAGGTCACGTTGCGCATGCCCCTCGCAGGCGGCGTTCGTACTCACCCTTGAAGAGCTCGCGCAGAGGTTCGATGAGTTTCAGCTTCATGTCCTTCAGTAACCCACCGACGTTGTGGTGCGTCTTGATCGTCGCACTCGGCCCCTTGAAACTGATGCTCTCGATGACGTCGGGATAAAGCGTGCCCTGCAATAACCATTCGACGCGGCCTTTAGCTTCCCCACCCTGTTTCTCCTCTTCCTCGGCCGCCGCTTCGATCTTTGCAGCCTCCGTCTCGAACACGTTTATGAACGTGTTTCCGATGATCTTGCGTTTCCGTTCCGGGTCTTCGACACCCTCGAGGCGCGAGAGGAAGAGATCAGACGCGTCCACGACGGTAAGATTGACGCCGAGGTCATTGTTGAGCATCTCGTCGACCTGTTTGGCTTCATCGAGACGGAGGACGCCGTTGTCGACCATGATCGCGTGGAAGCTATTCACATTATCGGTCCACGCTGCAAAACGGACGCGCGTCACGCACCGATCACCGATGGCTTCGTGCATGAGCTTGGCCGCGACGGTGCTATCAACGCCCCCGCTGACCGCACCGATCACGCGCCCCTTCTGCCCACACGTCTCTCTTATGCGCGAAATCTCCTTGCCGATGAACTCCTCCTGAAAACAAAACGGGGTTGTTATCGAACGCTGACGGAACCAAACGAAACCTTGCCATCGTCCAGTTTGCGCTACATCCACAAACGTCGAGAACGAAACGGGAGATGACCTGCTTTCCCTTGGGGCTGTGCGTGACCTCGGGATGGAACTGGATGCCGTAAATCGGCTTCGTGTCGTGGGCGATGGCCGCAAACGGCGCGGTCTGCGTCTGCCCGATCACATGGAAATCTTGCGGAAGATCGCGCAGCTGATCTCCGTGGGACATCCAGACCTGTCGGGTTCGACGGGAGTGAGGGGGAACGGTTGACGTGAGGAAAAAGGAAGACGCGCCTGCATTTCCTCGCCCAAGCCCTCGAACAGGGCGTCGACAGAGCCGTGGCCGAACCGGGTGATCTGGACGACCGCGTGACCGTACTCGCGATGATCGCACCTTTCGACCTGACCTTTGAGATTCCACGCGAGTTCCTTTTGGACGCACGTAAGAGATGCGCGCAAGTGTGATTCGCGAGCGAAACGGACCTGCAAGCCATAACAAATACCAAGGATCGGGACGCCAAGCTCGAAAATGGCAGGATCCGCGTGTGGTGCGTCGGAATCATAGACAGAGTAAGGCGATCCAGAGAGAATGATGCCTAGCGAGTCGGTCGTTACCTTCACGGTGGGCACTAGAACATAGTCCAACGTACCTTTGGGCTTGAAACGAATGTCCTTGAGGAGCGTCGTGCAAGGCATCAACTCGGCGTAGACGCTCAGCTCACGACACCTCCTCGTGATAAGGTGACTGTACTGAGGAGGAAGATTCAGTCATGAACGAGAAAGGCAGAGAATCAAGGACCTGTGATCCAAAATCTAGGATCAGGACTGTGTCGAACTGGTCGTGGATATCTGCCATATTGGCTTTGACTGAGTCGGAAGAGTCGCGTTCGACGAGTCCGGGGTGTCCCGTGTTGGTTACCGTCTTCAAGATCAGATAAACAACATCTTAGTGTACCATCTCCACCATCAACAAATACGATTCTCTGCCATTCGATTCAGACGACACGTACGTGCCGTGACAGTCCCCGCCCTCTCCACGTCGACCCAACATTCCAAACTAGTACAGATACGTACACGAGTTCGTTCACTTTTTACATCCTGATTTGTGATCCGACCATGCCAGCTTCTGGCAGCTCGTATCGCAATACCTAAAAAAAAAAAAAAAACTACGTCAAGGCAAGGTTCAGACCAGACTTTTATCGCGCTCACCTCGCTCTTTCACATCCGCCGCACTTGCGCAGCACCGCACTCGGGTTTCCGCACCACGAGCAGCGATGCAACTCGGTAGGACCCTTGTTGGACTTGTTTGAAGCAGGCCCCTCGTTATCGCCGTCCTCTCTCAGGTCGTCCAGCCACGTCGCCAACCGGTCTTCCGCCTTGTCACGGGAAAGGATATATTCATCGATACGGTGGGTATCCAGCTGCGCGACGACCGTGCCCCACTTCTTGACCGCGGGGACGTAACGCGAGGATATACGCTCGTGCGCATAGTAGAGCTGCGTCTTTGGGGGAACAATCCCAAACTCGGTCAAAAACTCCTCGGCGATCTTTAATTTGTCTGTGCAAGTCTGCATAGGACACGTCAGCCATGAACGAGATGTTGGACCGGGCACACCTTGAGTTCGCGTAGGTCCGACGACAGCCCCGAGCCCTTTTCTGCGAGCGTCAGCACGATGTACCAGTACAGAACGTTCCTTCGATGGCGCATGTCTGGCGGCGCCTGATCGAGGTAGATCTGGGCATCTTCCAAAGCGCTGGCCAAGAACGCCTGCGCCTCCTCCCATCTCTGGTCACCGACCGTCGACGTTTGCATGCGACACAGAGCCATGTTGCCAGCGATCTCGGTCGCGCGCGCCCGGAGCGCGTGGTTGACGAACGGCGTCAGGTTCTTGCACTTGAGTCCCTTTTTGGCACACCGAAGTCCCGTCTCTTCGTCTTCTCCCAACGACATGACGTAATAAGGGTATGCAAACTTGGGGTTGCGTTCGATCGCGTGCTTGGCGAGCGCTATCGCGTCGGGTATCCTCGAGCGAATGAGGAAGAACTTCATCGCGAGTACGTCCGCGAGGTCTTCCTCCCCAGCTTTTCTCCGTTCGCGAATGCTCTTGGCACAAAGCGGAAGCGCGTCGACCCACATCTTGAAAGGTAAACCGACGTCCATGAACTCGGCCTTGCCGTGCTCGTCCATGGCCTGAAAACCGCCTTCGCAGATCGAAAACTCGTTGCGGAGAACGAGCGTCGCGAGCGTGAGCCCGAGCTTGTACAAATCCCGATCTTTGACGCAGTCCATCATCGCCTTTTGACAGTCTGCGAGCGAGCGGAGCGTGAGCGTCATCTCGCAGCGAGCCGGGCCATAGTCCAGAAGGAGATCGCTGAGGTGGTCTGGCAAGCCCCGCTGTACGGCGGCAAGGAGTCCCCGAGGATCGTTGACCATCTTCTCCGGACCAGGAACTTTTAGCCGGATGACAGATCCAAGCGCATGAAAGCGAGAGTGCATATCGGCACTGCGGATGCACGCGATGAGGAAATCGACCAGGTCGGGAAACGATAAACAATCTTGTGGGCAATGGAACGTAAGTTGGCCGAACAACTCGAGCGCGTGGTGAAGCAAAAGCAAAGAGACGCCGGGCTTCTTGACAAAGCCGAGGACGAGAGGGAGGAACTTGGGGAGCTGGAGCAGTTTGATGTATTTCGCTGCCGGTTTCTGTGGGTCGTCATAAGAGCCAGTGACGGCATGTGCGGTCGTCGAGATGACGAGTTCCGCAGCGTACTGATCGTCGGGAAAGTTTTGGAGGATCTTGATGAGGGTGGAAAAGTGAGTGCAGACTTCCTTGCGGATCTCTGAGCCACCGTGTTGAGTGGCGGTCATGAGGGCTCTCAAGGCGAGATGGCGCGTGGCCGGAACGTCGATGAGCGTAAAAATCTTTGCAAGTAACCCTTTTTTTTCAGACCGTCGGACGCTATTTCGAAAAGAGGGCGGAATCATACCGCGATGGTAGAGCATGTTCCTCAAAATGGAGTCTGCGCACATTTTGACGTAGATGGTGACGACACCGCCTCGGATGACTTGATTGCCTTCGTAGACAGCGTACGTGCTGTCCATGCGTCTATAGATGTTGTCGAAATTGTTGTACACTTTTTTGAGTCCCTTTCTCGTCGTCAGGTCTGGCAGATGATTATCGGTGGACGCGGTTCAGGATAGCATGCATACCTGGCAGCTCGAGGTGGTCGCATAGAATCTGGGCCACCTTGTCCCAACCGTGCTCCTTCAAGTCATCGAGGACTTGTTCCGGGACAGCAAAAGGTGATGCTACGGGCGACGCAAGATTGTTTACAGACGGCTCCTTTTTCTTGTTCTTTTTCGCAGCATTTTGTTTCCCTCGCGGACCGGGCATCGTACGCAGGTGGGGGGTGTTCAGAGACGATGGGGCCGCGAATCTTTACATATATACAAGTGAAGGCAAGTGACGACTTCCAAAACGGGCGTTAATTGACTACACAACGTAACTACCGACTGTGTGCCTCGTACATCGTCCACTACCGTAGAGACTGCTCTGCGTTGGTCTCTAGTTCGACTCTATCATGCCACCACGTCTAGACAATCTATCTCTAGTCCGTCGTCGGTTTCGCCTCCGGGGCAATCACGGCCTCTGCAGTCTTGTCCCTAACGCCTCGTAAAAACTGGACCAACTGAGTTCCGCCCGTTCCCTTCAGGGGTGGCATCCTCGCCGCCTCTTTTGCCTCCTGCGCCATCCTCCTCTCGTGACTCGCCGGCCCGACGATGTATATCGCCACGATCCGGATGTGTGCGTCTCTAAACTGTTTGACCGCACGCACCGCATCGTTGTACGCGTCCACGAGCTTGGGATCGCCTCCGCTCACCAGACCACGGACGGGTCTCGGGTTCGCGGCCAGGTGACGTAAAAAGCTGCGATGATGCCTCGGCATGTAAATCTGCATGCGACGAAGGAGCGTGCTTCGATGGTCGGGAACCGCGCCTTCGCCGACGCTGCAGTTGTCCAGCCCGAGGAATATATCGAGCGCGTGGATGAACGCGCTCTGGCCGGCACTCGGGCCAGACAAGTCCTTGGGTGCCTCCATCTCCGGGTGTGCCTCCAGCCCCTCGAAAGTCCATCTTCTGTTCATCGGATCCGAGTCCTCGCCGCGGAACCAGGGTCGAACGGTGTGATAAAAGACGTGTGGATCGCAGCCTTTTCGAATGTCCAATAATATCCTCGTCAGATCGTCGACGACAATAGCCAGCTTGTGGAGGTATCCGGTGATTCTCCGTATAGCGATCTTGTCCCCGACGAACATTTCGTCCATCGTCAGTCGCATCAGTTCAAGCGCCTCCACGCCCCTGATCTCGATACGCGACGAGGCAAGGTAAAATTCTTGCTCGTCGTTCGTGCCCGTGAAGAGATCCTGACTGCGGAGATTATCGAGCGCAGGCGGAACAACGTCCGTAGGAGAGTCGAGTGCCCAATTATAGAGAACGGTGTCCGAGTACGTTGCCACGGGTGGGAGCTCAAGGTACGCTGCGACCTCGAGGAGCGGAATCGAAAGACAGGGTGGGATCCGGATTTCAGATGTGAGGGGGAGCGTGTGTATATAAATATGCATGATGAAGGTGAGCACATGATGCGCTCGTCGC
Organism: Heimioporus punctisporus; assembly: GCA_038094715.1. NCBI lineage: Eukaryota > Fungi > Basidiomycota > Agaricomycetes > Boletales > Boletaceae > Heimioporus > Heimioporus punctisporus. The sequence continues at coordinate 16,472 of JBBPUN010000051.1, read as the reverse complement.
AGCAACAGCTCGGAAGCCGCGAGCCCCGTCGTCGAAAGTGCAGGCAACTAGAGTCCGTACGTAAAGATGGCGTCGAAAGGCCGAAAAACAAAGTGAGCGGACGAGTCGTACGGGGCAAAAGAGGAAACCGAAAAAACGCACGCTGCGTACATCGGCTCGCCATGATGCTGATCGTGCAGCCTCTTCCTCCGTCAGGTCCGGTTTCACTGCGAGTTGCAGTTTAGCAGACGATGCTTGATGGAGGATGGCCTCCCACGGCTCCCATTCGGCGGGGAGATGGCTGATGGGGGGATCTGGAGGCATGAAACCGGTTCGCGTATCGACGTCAAAGTCGTGCGCTGCAAGAGTGGTGGTGTCTACGAAACCACCGCCTCTACCGACGACGATGTCTGGGCGTGGTTGGTTGAGAAAATGGCCGGGGGGCAAAAGAGTCGACATGACGGAGCTCGTGGTAGCGATTGGCGAGGAGATGAGACGGAAGCGAATTCGACGACTTTTGTCATCTTATCGCTCGGCACGTGCGACGGGTGATTCATAAGACCTTCTCGCTGGATTTGGCGTGTCGTCGTGGCGATCTTTTTTATCGTGTACGACACGCGGTGCAGGCTTACTAACGGATCATGCACGACAAAGAGTTACGCACACTATGATACAGACAACACCTCACACGTCCACTCTCACCTCACGCTTTCCGCTTCGGAACCCGCTCGTACGCGTTCTTGCCAGAGTCTGAGCCAGACGGGCAAAGCTCCTGTGCACTCCCACCTCGCTCTTCTTCTCGTCGAGCCGTGCCATGACCACAGCCGTGCCCCGACGAGTGGCGACAGCGCCTCGTCGTCGTCGGACGAGCCCGATCGTCTACACCACGTCCCGAGTCCGAGTCCGAGCAAGAATCAGACTCGGACGACGACTCGTCAAACGGCCGCGGTTTGTGGTAAATGCAGCAGACTGTCCTTCGTCACGGGCGACGAACGGTCGTCAGGAAAAGAGGACGCACTCTTGGACTTTTTCCTTCCACAGCCTTCGTTGTCGACCACGTCCGCGTCCCACGCGACGCGTTGGCTAGCACGTCGCTGGGCGCCACGCAGCCTGAGTACGCCTATCGTGGTGTTGGGATCGCCTGGAGAGGTCTCTTGACCGTCGTCCTCGCGACGAGGTTGTGCATCTCGAAGCGTGATCGTGCGGGATCCGTCCGTGGGTGCGACCGTGTGCGGCCTTCGTTCCGTACCGGTCGTCATCAGTCGTCGTTGTGCGAAATCGCGGCGGTGCAGCGAGGAATTTTGTCGGATTAGTCATCTTCATTATCTGCACAGGATGGCGAGGAAATTCTAAATCGTGTATATTGATGTCTTTACTGTTACAGAGGATGATGCATGATGGTAGGCTGTACAAAACTGCTGTCCGAAACGATAAAGATGCAAAAAGGTTTTTTTTTCTCATAAATCAAGCAACGGTCGACGTTGGCGAAAGAAAACGAAACCAGGAAGAGCGCAAACGAAGACAAAGAGACGCGCTCGGCGGTGTGCGAAAGACGAATCATCCGTAAACGACCCTGTGCGCACGACGGACGGGTTAGCTCCAGCGAAAGGGGACGATGGGGAGCGTTACGCACCCCCTGGCGGTCGTCGATATCGGTTTGAAATCCGTTCGTCCGGACGTGACAAAGTGGCGGAGTACTTCCGCCCAGTCGTCCCTGGGATCCCAGGTGATCTTGCTGGGTGGGTCCACCTCTACGGGCATCACCTGGCTGATGCCACAGCATTGCACGAGGATGACGAGGGTCCCGATGCCCCCACTCCGGCGACACCGTTCCTCTCTCCGATCAATGTCTGCGGCCACGAGTGGATCGTGGCTCGTCACGTATGATCTGGGCACGATGTGGGTCCCTGATACCGAGAATCTGCGAGATCCGGATGGGAGGTGAAAATTTAGAAAACACGAGGCGCGGGAACTAAACGACGCACCGGAACAGCGATTCGGCGTGCGGGTTATAGTTCAGTTCGACGAGAAGCGCGTTTTGCCGGATGTTGGCAGGGAGCCGTTTCAGCTGGAGCGCCTGGAACCCTGCCCATCCCAACAGCGACGAGTGCGTGGACGTGAATTTACGCAGGTGCTTGACCAAGTTTTCGTCCGGGTGGTGCGGGGCGTTCATGGCTACGTGCTGTTTCGCCCCCGACACCTGCGCCGCGGTATGCTGGCAAATCTTTTTGTGAGTCGGCCAGTCCGATTTCTGGCATTCGGGAGACTACATCGGGCGAGTGAGCACGACCGGGCGTAGGCTCGCTGATGACCAACGTACACAGTATTGCGTCGTCATCTACGTTTTCATTCGTCAGATATGGACGGTGCGATCATATCGCAGGGGGGTAACTCACACAGCCGCCACATAGACGAAATTTCTGTACGGATGGGTTCTCGACCGCACCGCAGGTATCGCAGATGCGGTACCCACGTTGCTTCGAAGCGGGATGAGCGGGAGGGGTGTAATAGTTTGCTGCTGCGGGTGCCATTTGATCAGGTGTGGGTCGAACGACTCGAGGAGATTTGATATCGGACCATTGCATCCTCTCGAGTATTTTATAGCTGGAGGGAGTGATCGCTGTGCCCATCTTGGGCGACGCCGTCACGAAGCATCCGAGACCGCGGGTGGAGAACAAAAGACGACCCGAGTTTTTTTGTTCCAAGAAGTCTGAAGCAAAACCCGGCAAAGTCTTTTTTTTTGTGTCGGTAGTGAGGGACTACATTACAGAAGATCACAGACAATCGAATGTGGGACCCGTTCGGTGCAGAACACAATAAAGAACGGAGAAACAGGGAAAATACAATTAGACGAAAAAGGAAATAGAGCGGGGCAGCCAACAACTCCACGTCCCACGGCTTTCGTTGCCGGCACGGTCCAATTGTTCGCCAATTGTCACGGATGTAGCAATTCCTGTCCCTGTCTTCGTCATGAGATGATACCGGATCTATCGTGAGCCTGTGCGCGGTATCGTATCATGGCTGTTCCGCAATATCTCGCCATTTACGCCCATCCGAATCGAGAAACCTCAAAGAAGATTGTACACCCGATCCGAGTCGGCGTACATGATCCCACCCCAATTCCAGCCTTCCAAGAAAAGCCTACGACCCTCTTTACAAAGTCGTCTTTATTGTCTCCGTGGCTGTGAGTGTTAAACTCTATCCACAGCATGGCCCCCGCTGGTACGTACTACCTCCTCGTCTGCCTCCCTCCACGTCCCGTCTCCCAGCTAGCGTCCAGCTGGGTCCCTTCATTTCGTCTCAGCGGATCGACGGCCACGCGTTCATTGAACAAGCGAGTCCAGCGTAAAAACTCGTTACGCTAACGCGCTAATCTCAACGTTAACACACATCTGTGAGACATTTCCGATCAACTTCCCAAACCAAGTCCGTAGGAAGCAAATCAACTCGATCGACGTCGAAGCCTCGGGTCAAATTCAATCTACACTCGTATCACCGTTCAATTCCGATCGCGCAAGAGAGAGCCACGCGCTCGAATCACGTTGGCTGTGCCCATCGGGGTTGTGCCTTGTATAATTGTCCTGCGTCGGGAGAAGAGGCTAAATATGTCTGTTTCGAACCGCCAACTTTCCTTACTTTGACACCTCCTTCGTCCTAGCGACCACCCCCAAACCCGGTTGGAGTTTCTACACGTGGAACGGTCGTCCCATGGGGACGAGTGATCTGCAGACGACGGCGCCGACGTAAGTGTCGTCACCGGCCGTTCCATATTTACAGGTCGGAGGCGTATCTTTTGAGCGCGGCATCTATCGATATATGACAAGAGGAAAAACACTGCATCACGGCCCTCTTTCTTTTCGTGTTCCTGACATTGGAATTTCATCACATGGTCACTTTAAACGAAACCGCAGTCATGCGAGGCATACGTGTGTGGAGGGACTCTTCGTAGTTCAGTAGGTGGACCGGATTCAGATCCTCACAGTGAGGGGTTATTTACTCTCCCTCTTTTCACAGCTGTCCGTGGGACTAGACCGACCAATGAGCATAGTATTAATCAAAGCAAGGTAAAGCGATCCTTTTGGAGTCATCTCGAGCGGTCCTATCATCGCCCCCCCAAGGGGGGCATGAACCGCCACTGTACATTCATTATAGAACTCAAGAGCGGTACCGTGTCGTTCCGTGAGAGGGAGGTACCCGTCCGATTCGTCTCAAAGCTTTGGAAAATAAGAGCGCAGTCAAAGGGTACACGTTCAAACGGCTTGCGACACCCCGTGAACAGTAGAGGCTGCACGGTGCCGAGCGTGTTCCCAACTTCTTAACCACAAGACCGTCTAGTAGGAAACAAGGTCGATGAATTTGTTATTTAGACCTTGGTCTGCCTCTCCGAATCTTCTATTCTTTCGATATACTTAGAAATCAGTGAGGGGCGTGTTTCACTCTCTTCGCCAACTCTGCTTGAGAGGGCACAGGATTGGAAACCACTGAGTGGCGTGTGACGACTGATGATGTAATGGGGTGTAACGGTGCGTGACCGAGTCTCAGTCACGTTATTACTCGGCTAGTACTTGAGACATTCCGTCATTTGCGCAGTAGATAGGCTTCGTGTTTGAGTCTGTCCTTTGTCAACTGGGGTTAAAAATGTGTGTGGCGTCTCCACCGTTTCATTATGACGCCTTTGTGCAATGCGCTACGATCCAAGTCATTGCCGCTAGACATGTTTCAACGAAGCGACACTCCGCCTTTATAACGAAGAGCTCGCACGTGCCTTGGTTTGATTCTAGTCTACTATCACGCAAGACGTACTAGGTGACGATTCCAAAAAATCCCATGTAAATGCAGTGCCGTTTCAAAAAAAAAAAAGATGCTTTAGCGTAAACATACGATGTATCAGGGTATTTACTTAAGAGACAGACAGGTGCCAGTGTTCAACACACGCGCACACAAAACAAGTCCATGCCAAAACCTTCATGAATTAACGACCTCAACGCACCGAATCAAGCAGTAGGTCAATCGAATTAAATGTGCATCATTTCATGACTAGATATAGCAATGAAACGGAACTTGTTTGTCTTGTTTACGAAAGGAAGGCAACGGCAAACATCGTGCCGAGAATACCAGCGACAGAAGAGACGCCAACGGTAGCAGCACTATTCGATGTCGAACTGGCGGAACTGGCGGAGGAGGAGCCAGTGGCCTTGCCCGAAGTACTGGCTGTCGTGCTGGCAGAGGCACCAGTGGGGGTAGGAAGGCCAGAATAGAGTTGAGAAGATGCGTAAGTAACACAGTTAGAAGACGCAGGAGGGGTTGGCGTGTATGGAACACTAATCGTGCCAGAGTACGGTTGAGTATATGTGAAGGTAGATCCGCCAGACGTATAAACTCCAACCGGGGTCTTGAGATCAGCGTCACAAACTTCAAAAGTACCATTCTGGGCGTTGTTAGGCATGTTGTAAGTGCAACCCAGTCGATCGTAAATGTTCTGACAATACGCAGATTGATCCGTCGAGGAACTTGATGGGTTACAGATGGTCAAGCAGAAGAAATCTGATCCGATGAACCTACATACAGTCAGAAAAAACGGATTTAAAAGAAACGCAAACACTTGCTGGTTCCAGTCATAGATTTGACCATAGGAGTTGTTATTTCCAGTGTAGTAGTTCGAGTACATCAGCCCACCAAGAGGGTTGCCACGCTAAAGAAGAAAAAAAAACATGAGAATGGAAATTCGCTCATCGGCAGAAAAAGGTCACAAACCAAGTCAGCACCATGGGGGTCAAGTTCTCCTCCATAATCACCCAACTGCATGTCAACTTGAGTCTGATCGATGTAACCAGCAAACTGAATATATTCGGTGGTCACAAGAACCTGAACGCCTTGAAGAGCACCTTCAGGGATGAGGCGTGTACCATAGCCACTCTTGGAGCACCAGGCTACTTCATAGGCTTCGGTATCACCGATGGTCGAGTTTGGGGTTGGAGGAGCCCAGAGACAAAAATCTTGGGATGCCAAGTGAGAATAAAATGAAGGTACGCGTATATTAGAAATACACACTGGAAATATCGTTCGCCATCGAAGTTTGGCACATGGATTCTTGATTTTGCGTCGTCGAGTTGCAAATATTGTAACCAACCTGAGGACCGCGAATAGCGGATGTGACAGGGTCGACTTGGTAAGGCTAGAATTGAATCAAGTCAGATATAAGTAAACATTGGAGCGTAATGAATACTCGCAATGCCAGTTGGGTACGCATAGTGTTTGTCGGTAAGAGGGGTTGGGTCAGCTGGGTCAGGTTGAGCAAAAGCAACCTTGAAGGCAATGGTAGCCAAGACAAGTGTGGAAAGAGTGGAGCGAGACATTGGTCTCAAAAAAAAAAAGTCGCGAGTGGGAGAGAAGAGGGAAAAAAAACGAGGTTAACAGACGTCAAACCAGCGGGTGGGTTTATATGGAAATTATTTATAGTGCCTATCAACGAAATTCACACGCAGAAGAAAAGTTTCCACAAACGACAAGTAATTACCGAACTCCTCGCCTAAAACAAATTCATGGCCAACCCGAGCACCTTTGACATGTCACCCGAGTCCAACTTTCCCTTGGTCTGGTACTGCGAAAAGAGTTGCATGGCAGTCGCGGCAGCGGATTGCATCGCTGTACAAGGCATTCAATATCTCAAATGGTCAACTAATCAGAGCATCTCGCCTTGTGCCTTGTCTTGAGAGTTGTTACCACTGCTCGCTGCCGATCCCGCGTTCTTCTTATCAAACAACTTGCCCGCATGAGACATCGCAAGGGCCATCTATGTTCGTATAAGCTGTTATGCCAAACACAGACACATGCCATTCTACCCACCAGTTTATCCTGCATGCCACCGCCACCTCCACGTGCAGCTGTGGCCGCATCTTCCTCCTCTTCCTCCTCCGTTGCAGCGCCTCCTGGCTTCGAGGAGGTATCACCACCTGTCTTAGTCGTCTTGAATGCACCCGTAGGTGCGTTCGAGTTAGCTGCAGCCGCGGTTTGCTTGAATGCTTCCATTGCTGCCGCCGCTCCAATTGCGTCAGCGTCCATCGGACCGTGGTCATCTCCACTACATGTCATTGCCGGTCGTATTAGCAACCACGTGAACAACGCCATTCCGGGCTTGCACTCACCCATAGGCTTTCCGATGTGCGTCGACACGCGCTTGCATGTCACTATCTTCATTTGGTCTGCTAGACTGTGCCTGTGCCTGAATCCTGTCTTGCAAGCCCTGGGTAGCCTTGCGGTATACCTCAGGGTCATCATTTCCGTGCTCTTGCGCTATGCCTGCCAAATGTGCATAGCGGTCGCCTTGGTCTAGGCATAACAATCAGGCGGTCGGATCCTAATCGTGCACTGCAAATGATACCGCACCAGACGGACCTTGTTGGTCGTAGTAACTAGCAGCCTCGCCTCGGCGGGGTCCACCGTACTGGTTCTCTCCGTCGCGAGATGCAGTAAACCCGCCAGATGGCGCATTACCCTGGCTTTTCCCATAGCCAGCGTTAAAGCCTTCAGCAGAATCACGCTGAGAGCGACCTTGTGTCTGCGATGACTCGTACTGGTCGCGACGATTCGGGCCGCCACCGGACCCATAACCCTCTTGGGTGGGTTGATTCTGATGGGCCCGACCGGGTGGAGGCCTACGAAAATAAAAGGTGATGAGAGGCGCGGGATCTGCCAGAGAGATTTCTCACCCAGACGGCGAATCATAGCGACCATACTCGCCAGTGCGTTCTCCGTAACCCTGACCCGGAGGCGGTCTAGCGAACAATCAGTCAAACAAACAGACGATCATCGATGGAAATAATCACCCCGATGGCGCATCATACCGACCATACTCCTCGCCACGTCCTCCATATCCTTGGCCGGGAGGTGGCCTACACGTACAAAGAAAGGGAATGAGAAGAAAGAAAAAAAAACAGTATCGGATGTATAATCTTACCCGGACGATGCATCATACCGACCGTACTCACCCCTACGATCTCCTCCCGCTCTGCCCGATCCTTGAGAGCGCCCATCAAAGTCGCCAGAGGCGACCATCCGGGCGATATCGTCATCCGATGCAAAATCCCCGCGTTCGAGCCCGCCCTGCGACTGAAACCCGCTCGGGCCACGTCCAGAATGTGGTGGAGGAGCACCCGCGGGCGGAGCATAGCCCCGATCATAACCTTGACCCTGGAATTGACCTTGGGACGGGTGCTGGTTTGGATAGTCCTCTTGCCCATGATGACGTCGACCGCCTTGTTGACCTTCGTTGTTGTATGTTTCGTAGTTGTCCTGGCGCCCATGCCCATGTCGCTCATGATGAGCTTCATGGCGCTCTTCGCGACGTTCCTTGTGTTGCTGGTGCATTTCGCTCTGGGAGAAAAATCAATCAATCCGTCAGATTTGGAATATTCGACCAGAAAAGTAGGATATAAACCAGGCTGTTGAGTAAACCGGACATGCCAGACGATGATGAAGGCAATGATAAAAAGCGCCTTAAATATCGCACAGCCACCAACAACAGCCCCCTAATTATTTAGATATTATGTAAGCAACGAGTAACTGTAGCACGTCAGTTTCATGCAGGATGTCTGACCTGATGGACACCATCCATGCGTACTTCCAGGTCCTTACGATTACCTTCCACTCCGACCAATTCCCGTTCCTGCGCGCACAAGAGTTTCGAGCGCCGCACGGCCATTCACCACCAAATCTTCATCCCATTCTACAGCTCCCTTCTCGAACAGCACGACGATCGTCGAGCCACCTATAGACGTCATGTCAACAACAAGATGGAACGGGTTTTAAAACACTTACCAAACGCAAAATACCCCAGCTCTTTGCCACGCGTAACATATTCCCCCTCTTCTACCGTCGTCTTTATGCTCCCTACCATCATCGCACCTACACAAACGGCCATGACATGCCCAAACTGCGGACTGTCGATCGGGACGATCTTGCGCACGTTTTCCCCATACACGTCCAATGCGCTACGAATCGCCTGAGGCTATCCATCATTCCAGTCAATGCCAATCATAAGACTGAGAGGAAAACACAATACGCACGTTTACTGTATAATATTCCCCCGGGATATCTACCATCTGTCCGATCAAACCATCCACTGGGACGTGAAATCGATGGTAATCCTGAGGCGCCAGCCGGAAAATAGCCAACGCCCCACCGTTATAGCGCTCCGCTTCCTCGCGGTGCGTGTCACCAAGTAAACGTTCGATCGTGAAATCTCGTCCCTTGATCCATAAACGTGTCGCTTCCGTGACAGAATCGAATACTATCAGCCGACAATCAGCGGCGCTGACGAGACGAGTAGGGTCGTCAGGCGAGTCGACCGCCCGTGCATTTGGTTTCAGTTTACTGCCATACCAGAAAAAATTAACTGTGAACAATGAAAAACGATAATTCGTGCTCACCGATAAAAGAACTCGTTGAATGTTTCTGAAGATCTTTCGTTATTACTAGCTCAAATGACAAAGTAGATCGCAACGTACTAAACGAGTCGACAGGTTCTAAAAACTCATCTACCTTGAGATTATAAAAATCGATGAACGCCTGGATGTTTCGCTTTGATTCGGGTGAATCATATTTAATGCCCTGTTTGATCGACATCGACTTGAGCAAACGGCGTGCTACACAAAAGAGACTCAGCACATGACATTAATACATACTAAGCAGGCAACTCACCCCGCGCACCCTCCATCCTTCCTCGCGCACCCTAAAACGCAAGTTCACAAAAACACCACCGAATATACATGACGGACAGACCTTGTATAATAGCCGGATTCCCAGTCGGACGTACACTTGCATCTTTTCTTCTTCCAATTGCCCCGTCATCCGGTTCTGGACGATGATATTCGCCGAGTTCTAGTAGCAGACGATTGGTTAGAAATAAGTATGGAGCCGACTAAAATAACGACACCGCACTGCTCCGAGTTTGTAATTCCCGCTAGAGACCTTGGTGATCATTTTGGTGTACCATTTTCGTTGGGCTTGACTGGGTGTCACAAAATTCCCGACAACGATCCGATCTACCTTGGCCCAATCCTGACTTGCACAGATCGCCAAATGCGTAATGATGTCCAACTCTGCCTTTGAGTTGAGTCGTGGTCGATGGCACAGCGGACAGTTCTTGATGTCGATGACACGCTCGAAATGATGCTCGTCGTTTGCAGACGATCCAAAATGACCGCCGCCAGCAGAAACATCCTCCGAGTCGGACGACGCCAAGCTGAACTTGCGAGGATAAGTCACGATCGACGGCGCTGTAGAAGACGTCGACAAGGGCTCTGCGACTTGAACAAGCGGACGATCGCACGGCTCTACTAAATAAGGTTCTGGTGGAATAGGGTGCATGAACGAATTCTCCGTCGGCGATTCGTCGGCCAACATAATGCCCAAGGATGGCCCAGAAAAGTTCAAGCCTTCCAAGAAGAACTTGGTTGGACCACGTCCATCGACTTCATCACCTGGTGTGGCCGAAGACCCACTTTCGAAGCTGTCTTCAGTGTTCAACCTCTTCCGTTCACTTTTGGGTCGACAGAGCTCGTTTTCGAGACACATGATTGCTTCTGGTATCGTCAGTTCGTCCTCCAACGGTCTCTTTCCACATCGGAGGAAGAACGAATCAATAGTCTGTGTCGAAAGCGTGGATCCGAGTGAGTCGAGCATAGATGTGATTTCAAGGTGTGAGAGGGCATTCGTATCATCCGTATCATATTGTTTGAGGTATTGGGCCCAAAAACGCTGACGAAGCGCGTCATAGGGCTGGAACTTGGCTCTTTTAGTGCGTGAAACGATTTCAACTCAAAAGATCAAGATATAAAAAAGAGATGATACAGACCTAAAATGAAGCACAGGATTGTGTTTTGCCTCCCAGGGCATCTCCTTTGCTGTCACTAACGGTAAATGAAACTCTTTCATTGCATGACTTCCGTCATCGTCCTCATTATACAAGCCAGTTTTCGGATCCGGCTGAGGCGCATCCTTGACAAGTTCGGAGACGTCAAACCGGGCATCGCCCACGTGGTCGTTTGATGAAAGCTTGTCCCAATCAAGTACGGTCATCTGAACTTTGAACGCAGTTTCGTAACGTCGGACATGAAACAAAAGCTTTTCTTCCCATGTAGGATTAAGGGAGTGCCGAATGATGCGGGTTCTGAATACCTTTTTTCCGAACGAAATGACGACGAATGGATCCATGTCCCAGCCGGTGCGCGTCACTGGAGCATGGAACAGGCAGTCACGCCTGTCGTCAGTGAGCGGATATACTAATATTTTTCCACTCACTGTTTTTGAGCCTTGGAAGATCTGTCGCTCCCTGGATCTCTAGCATCACTATCCCAACGACATCGTTTGCCGCAAAAAAATTGTAATCGGCGCTCTTGCACGCAGCCCACGATCGCTTGAACCGTTTCTTGGGAATGGTGCTCATCGTTGGGATAGATCCCGCACTTGCAGAACGACGATGTCCAAAGTGAGGTAGGATCGGTGAGGCAGGGCGGATGGGCGATGTGTTCCCCGAGGCTGTGGCAGGAGGGACCAAGAGGGAGGACGTTGCTGTATCTCCCATGGTGGGGGTGGGAGCACCTTCATAGGATGGGCGCGTCGACAACGGTGGCCGGCGAATAAATAGTTTGGGTAGTTTGCTGCGAGTCGGTGTGACAGGTGTCGGTGTCGTCGATTCCACGACGGGAGAAGGTCGAGCAGTGCCCGGGGTCTTCTCTATTCCCGGGCTCCTGTCGATGTGAATGGTTGGTGGAGGTATATAAAGACGGGACAGCTGCGGAACTGGGATGTCGTCGTCGTCATCTTCTTCTTCCGATTCGTGGTCGTCTTCGTCGGAACTGATGCCGCCATCATCTTCAAAGGCGGGATCCGAAAGATGAGAGCGCAATGTACCAATACCTTCCGTCTGTGATGACGACGAAGTTCGGGACTGTTTCCAAGATAAGGTTAAAACAAGCTTACTGGAGGGGCAGAAACGAGACTCGGACGAGAACGTTTGGTGAGTTCGCGAAACACGTCCCTGAAGCCCATTAGGGAATTGGTGTTCGGGGGCGTGACAAACCCAAGCTTGATTTGGACAGAACCGGAGGCGAGCGTCGTTGCCCGGGTGGATACAAGCGACAAGGACGACGGCTAGGATGACGAAGGAATATGAACGGGGACAACACGCATCCAGTCAAGGGTACCTTGTTCTGATCATCATTGAAACCGAATGCGTTCCCGTCACTGAACCAACCTTCCAACGGCAGGGCAACCTCGCCAAGGTAGTCCTTTCTGAGCATGTTGTCCTTGTCCCAAACAACAATCTCGATCGTACCGAGCCGATCAGCGAGGGAAAGGTAAATAGGAAAGTCGAATGTTGCATCCTTGTGACTGTACTCTGGATTCGTGTTGCGCTTGGTGACAGGGGTATGATGTCTCGTATTCAACAGTGATACGACGACGAAGCTGGACGGGATAAATGAAGGGGGGTTGCAGTGTGTGTAAAACTTACGGATCGCACGAGTTGTTCTTGCCACGCGAACAGAGTTCTTTACAACCAAGGACCTGTAGACGCAGAAGGACGACGGGTTGTTCACCGGGCGATGGTGTCAGGGTACTTCTTCCACTTCCGCGACCACCTGAAACACGGGCAGGAAAGCGAGCGGCGGTCTTGAGCGCGCGACCAATCTTTTGGGCTTTCTTGGGGACAGGAGGGATCATGGAAGGAACAGATGGGATCAGACAGCGGCACAGCAACACGACATGTTCGGCAATGATTAGGAAAAATCATAAATTATGTAAATACTTTCCATGCAAATGTTCCACTATCCCACCGAGTTATGTTACATATCCAAATGTCCCAGAGTTAAATCGAAAATCGTGCAGGGTAAAATGTGTAAGCCTTCTTATACACCATCTAGTCGTGACCAAGAATCATGACAGGAAAACCATCGCAAACATAACGCCTGAAATGGTAGCAATGGAGGACACTCCAATAATGGATGCACCATTAGATGCCAATGCAGTAACACGAGCGGTCGATGAGCGTGAAGCGCTGGGCGACCTGGTCGAGCTTGCACCACCAGTAGGAGTAGGAGTGTTGGTATAGAGGGAGGTAGATTGATAGGTGACACAGTTGGAGGAGGGAGCCGCGACCGGGGTGTATGGAACATTCTTTATAGGTCCTTCAGACTCGGGAGGCTGGAAGTAGGTCAAAGTTTGCCCGTTCACAGTGTAGATACCCGGGGGTGACATGTCGTCGCCATCACAGACCTCGAAGGTGCCATTCTTCGCATTATTTGGGGCATTGAACTCGCAGCCAAGACGATCGTATATGTTCTGGCAAAGTTGACCTTGATTGTGACCGCTAGGGTCACAGATCTTGATACAAAAGGTATTGCCACCTATGAAGCTGGTGTGAATCAGGGCGAGCTGATTGCTACGATTTGAAGAAACTTACTTGGTCCAGTCACTAACCTGTTGGTACGAAGCATTATTACCCTTATTATTAGGAAAGGCATTCGAGTACAAGAGACCGCCGAGAGGGTTGCCACGCTAAACAATCTCAGAGATATTTTCGAGCAATATATACATCAATATACGAACCAGGTCAGCACCATGAGGATCAAGTTCACCTCCATAGTCACCCGCGGCCAGGTTGATCAGAGTTTGATCGATAAAACCAACAAATTGAATATAATTGGGGGTCTTGATGACCTGAACACCCTTAAGTGCGCCGGCCGGAATAAGACGTGTACCGTGACCTGGCTTGCTACACCAGGCAACCTCCTCGCCTTCAGTGTCGCCGATGGTGGAGTTTGGCTTAGGAGGTGCCCACAAACAAAAATCTCGACAAGCGTTAGTACATAATGTTAGGGATCGATAGCGGATAAAAACATACCATCTATATGGTTGACAAAGGACGTTTGACACATGGATTCCTGATTCTCGGTCGTGGAATTACAAATGTTGTAGCCGACTTGGGGACCGCGTCTAGCGGCAGTGTTATAGTCGGCCTGATAAGGCTATCCACGCGGCATTAGTAGGGAACAATGAACAGTGAGGGTAGACGTACGATTTCATGAGGATAGGCGTAATGTTTATTATAAAGGGGTGTGGGAGCAGCGGGATCAACCTGGGCGAGAACGACAGAGGCGGTGGCGATGGCCAAGAGTGCGGAAAGAGCGGCAGGGTTCATTTTATAGTTGGATAAATATAGAACGAGCGAGATGAACGATGACACAACTTTGGTTGACACCAAACCTTGAAATAGTTCTCGGCTAGCCACCGCGCTCGGGCCACACCACGTGATGCTCGAAAGGACACGGATATCAAAGACTTTATAAGACGAGATCTAACTTGGGCGAACACGGAAAACCTACCATTCTCAAGAACATTTGCGACACTGCGGATAGCCCCGGAAATCGACGACAACGAGAGAAAACGAGGTCATCCAAATTTTTGTCTACCAGTAAGTTGCTCAAGCTCGATCAGGTCAATCCTGAAAAGAATCAAGAGAGGTCGATGACGTGTGACCTTGGCCTTCTGTCGTGCGGCTCTGAGAAGTTGCCAGTAGTGCATCCGAAGCGCAGGATGCATCTCAGGGACGAGATGGTCTTCAAAAGCAACCAAGATTTTATGTTCCATGGTTCTTGCAGCAGATTTGAATCTGGCAGTATCAAGGAGTTTGAGTTGATGAAGAATTTTTGGTTTGCTGCATGTTCATACCATATAGTATATGATACCCATTGTACCATGTATGAGTGACTTATCCTAAATGCAAAGAATTTCTTTTGACAATTTCAACAGCAGACTTGGAAGTGGTATAACATTTCTTCTGGCCTTTATTTCTTTTAAATGTCCATTTTTAGCATTCATTCAGTTGAACAAGTCCATCTTTATTAGATATATTCTCTAAAAACATTGTCACCAGAGACTTTACTTGTTAATATTTTTAGCTAAAAAATATTATAAATATTGTTTATAATTATATGATGCAAGACTTACAAAGAAGATATTTGAAAATAATATCCAAGACAAGCTGGCTTGTTTTTTCCATCTCTTTTTCCTCACTCTTGTATTGGGGAAAATTTTTACCAACATCTCTTTGTTACGATACGCTAAGGCCCCATATCTTTTTCTTCGATTCTCCGATGCTCTGAGATCTCCCTTGCCTTAGACACCTCGTCTACCGTCGCTCTCGCATCACAAGGACCGCTGGTGAACACCGGCACTCTCTCGGATCCTCAACGGATCATCCGCGATGTCCTCCCGGACACTCCCTTCGAATCCCTGGACCTTCTCCTCCACGGGACCCTCTGTGAACTGGCTTATCACCAGTCTTTGTCTCTCGCCTCTCCCCGATACCCTCCGCCCTAGACGCCTCGTTTCTTGGACAACCCTAGACCTATGACATGCGGTATTCATTTCCGCTTCTTCTTTGAACCTTGTAACACGTTTCATCGAACCTTGTACCACCTGATTTCGCTTCTTTGATCCCCGTGTATTCTTAGAACACTTCTTTGCCTCATGGCTTTCTTCTTTGATTCCCCAGAACATTCTATTCCTTTGTCATCGCTTTGTCATCGAACTCTTGGACGCTATTTAGGCGTTTCCTCTCCGCCGCTGTATACTTAGCTTTGATTTACCTGGCACCCCCCCTGTACTTGCCTCTAGGCATCTCTTGTATCTCCTCGTATCTTGTAACATCATCAATCCCACCTTGTACTCGATATCTTCTCGCCAAGTCCTTGTCGCTGCGCGCATCCTCTTGGGAAGGCACCTCCCGTCGACTATTCGAACATTCTCCAAGCCCTTGCTCAAGTCGAGTTACACAGGAAAGGCATTCGCTCTTCGATAGACCTCTGCATCTGCACGTCTCTTCCGTTCTCTGACAAGTCTTCATAGCTGGCCATGCGCTCTTTGGTCATCTTCTCTCTGTCCTGCTAGTGTGAAGCAATCTGGCTAGGTTTTATGGTTAGCCTTGAAGGTAACCCGTAACAATAGGAGGGACAAAGAAGATTCTTGATCTTTTGTTATGCAAAGCATCTAAGAGTTACTGGAGAATGTGTGTGACAGAAATCATGCCACCCACAATCCTGATGCCTCTCTCAGCTCATCTCAGCTCATCTCAGCTCATCTTGACTCTCTTGGCTTGCTTGGCTCTCTACATAACTGAGAAAAAACCATGTGGCATTTGAAACACTGCTATGTTGTTGGTTTCTCACACTCCATTGAGCACCTCTCTGCTTGCCTTTCACTGTAAGTACTTCTCTTTGCATTGAGGATTCACAAAAAATTCACAGAAGATTATTAAATCTGATGTCTTATCACTTTATATCTGCACTCTCTGACATGTAAGTGATATAAATCTGCTGTAAATTCTATTTGATCTTGGTGATCTGATAACAGATCATACTCATTTGTTTGTCATATCTGTCTGTAGTCTGTAATTCAAGGTAACCTAAAGTTAATTGTATATTATATTTCAT
>JBBPUN010000050.1:0-33985 GCA_038094715.1 Heimioporus punctisporus | reverse complement strand
TTGTCTGTTTTGCAGTAACTATTACCAAGTTCTTAGGTAGTCATTTTTAGTACACATATATACTAAATAGAAAGAAGATGAAAACCTCACAGTAAGAAAATCAGTTATAGATTTTTGCAAACTTGGACCCAAAAGAGGTCCACTTGGTTTATCAATTAACTCAACATACTGTTGTCAGACCACCTTAAAAATAATATCAATAGCTAAAAATGCTGTTTTTTCTACTCTTAGAATAAGGGTCATTCTTTCTGTCTTCTTTTCTTTGGTTTTCCTTTAATATTCCTCTGGAAGAATCTTCACAAGATCTTCATTGGTAAAATCTAGTTTGGTTTTATAGCCATTTATATATAGCATCATAAATAGAATGCTTGATAAAGATACTGATTTCATTTGATCTCTGGATCTTTTCCTAAATACATAATAGAGGTGGCATGCCAGACAAGATAAAGAGCTTTAAACAGATCTTTATACTTTCATATGGTGAACCATCAAGAGCAGCAAGTAAGATTTTATTAGATACCACTGGTCATTTTCTAAGAAAATTCTTTTCCTTTAGTTCAGCAGCATATAAGGTAAGAAAGAGTATAAGGAGATGATCCATTTTATTTCTCCAGCTAGTTTTTTTCATTGTATCTAATGTTAACATTATAGCATCCAATGTCAAAGAGATCATAGACAGTGTAAACCCTCAAACTTTAAAAACCTCTTGAATAAGTTGAATAAATTATTCCAATTAATATAAATACATTGCAACTGTAACATATGCATACCTCAACCATAAGATCTTCATATTGTCTTGTATCTATAATGTTTAATCAAACTTGAAATTAAATATCAAGGCTATCCCAAAGATCATTTTAAAGGTGAGAGTCTCTCCTTTGTGCTTCAAAGCTATATCTACAACTAGAAAAAAGCCAGTCAAAGCACTATAATTATTATTTTAGTATACATGTCTACTAAAAAAAAACATACTTCTGTAAGAACAGATCTAAAATTTCAACTCACATCAAAAGTAAGTATTAAAAGCAGTATATTGAGAGGTTTCAGCAAATACATTTCATGCTACTTCTTTTAAATTCTTTTGGTCTCCAGACAAAAATCAGTCATTCAAACAGGTTATTTCTGAAATCTATATTTTAAATGCTATGCTTGAAAAGCATGCACAGATCCAATCATCTCACTGTGAACTTGGATGTAAACTTGAAATAGCATAGCTACAATCATATTATAAACTGACTTAACCTATTTTACAAGCTTTAGAAATGCTGTATTATGGCCAGTATACATATTCATTGGAAATCAGTCAAAGTATACTTGTTTAAAACCATCATCATTTGCAGTCCACCACTTAGCATATATTCCAAAGATATGAATGGCAAGCTAATGTATCATGAATATCATTCTTACTTTAATAATTGTCAGACATAACTCAAGATATGTATTGAAAGGCTTTTGAATGTAATGAAACTGCATTTATACTTACTCACTGCAAGCATGAGATTATGCAAGCTATTTGGCAATTTCTTTCAGATGAGAATTTCATCAAGAGCTATAGGCATGGCATAGTTATCAAGTTTTAGGATGGAATATTCCAATGTGGGTTTTCCCACATACTAACTTATAGATTATGAAGAAATCTTCTTTTTAGTTGCTTGTTTTGAGACTGTTGGACTCCTACTGTCATTAGCTGCTCTCAATGATTGGAAAATTGAAGTACTAGATGTAAAAACACTATTCTGTTACATGAAGCATTCTCTTGAGGGATTGACTAGGACTTACTCTCAGGCAGGACACTCACGAAGAGGTACAACTCAGCCTGGAGGTGATATCTATATGTTCAAGAGAACAGTCAGTGGGACTGTATGCTTAAGGAAGCAACTCCTAGAAGCTTAGTGTATTCCTGATCCATTTCTGGTAATCATCTATCAATACTGCTTCAGTCAGAAGATGGAGGGGATTCTGATTGAGATTCAGAGGAAGATTGTTGAAGAAGGGGATGATGAATGCTGGGTGAATCTCCAGAGGCATGACTGTTGATGAAAGAAGAGTTGGGATGAGAGTAGAGATGATGGTTGGTGGATGGAACAGAGTGATAAATTGAGCAACCTAAGCCAAAGAACCTAGAATGTAAAGAGCCTCTAGACTGAGAAAAAGTATTCTCAAATCTAGGAGAGATGATTTCAGCTCTTCTGAAGTCCTGGGTCTCATGGATTATACAATAACCACAGTGGTGATGAATTTCTTGAAACTCAATCACTCCCAGGCAAATAGGGCAAGAGATCTCAAACTGAAGCCCAGTGCTACCAATTTGGACACTGTTACGATACGCTAAGGCCCCATATCTTTTTCTTTGATTCTCCCGATGCTCTGAGACCTCCTCGCCTTAGACACCTCGTCTACCATTGCTCTTGCATCACAAGGACCACTGGTAAACGCCAGCACTCTCTCGGATCCTCAACGGATCATCTGCGATGTCCTCCCGGACACTCCCTTCGAATCCCTGGACCTTCTCCTCCACGGGACCCTCTTTGAACTGGCTTATCACCAGTCTTTGTCTCTCACCTCTCCCCGATACCCTTCGCCCTAGATGCCTCATTTCTTGGACAACTCTAGACCTATGACATGCGGTATTCATTTCCGCTCCTTCTTTTGACTCAT
Organism: Heimioporus punctisporus; assembly: GCA_038094715.1. Classification (NCBI taxonomy): domain Eukaryota; kingdom Fungi; phylum Basidiomycota; class Agaricomycetes; order Boletales; family Boletaceae; genus Heimioporus; species Heimioporus punctisporus. Next base: position 31,327 of record JBBPUN010000050.1, on the reverse strand, counting down.
CGAACCTTATAACACATGCATTGAACCTTGTATCATCTGACACTCTTCCTTTTGATCCCTGTGTACATTTAGAACCTTCTCCCACCTCACAGCGTGTCTTCTTTGATTCTCTAGAACATTCTTCGCTTAGTCATCGAACACTTGGGACACTATTTAGGTGTTCCCTCTCCGCTGTTGTATTCTTTAGCTTTGATCTATCTAACCCCCCTTTGGCTATAACCTAGCCCCACTCTGTCACTTTGACACTCTCCCTGTATTTGCCCATCGGCATCTCTTGTACCATCGTATCTTGTATCAACAACGTTACTTGATATTCTTTCGCAAAGTCCTTGTCGCTGCGTGCATCCTCTTGGGAAGGCACCTCCCATCGACTATTCGAACACTCTCCAAGCCCTTGCTCAAGTCGAGTTACGTAGGAAAGGCATTCCTCTCTTAGTTAGGCCTCTGCATTAGCATGCCTCTTCCGCTCTTCGATAAGTCTTCACAGCTGGCCATGTGCTCTCTGATCAGTCTCTCCCGGTCCTGCTAGTGTGGAGCATTCCTGTTAGGTTTTACGGTTAGCCTAGAAGGTAACCCGTAACAGACACTATGTAAGTCAAAATCATGTGGAATGCTCAACTGGCATGTACTGTTATGAACACAAGTCTCTGATATAAAACCAGGTCTTTCTCTAAAGCATTGTTTATACTCTAGGACTGAAGGATAAACACCAAGTCTTTGATCTAGTCTGGGTATGTAGTGCATGTGACTGTTAATATGACAAAGCTCTGATCTCAGTCTGATGACAATCAGTAAAGAAAAATCAGTATGTCCTCCTTGAGAGGTGGGCGACCAATGTGGTTGTGACATAGCAGTAGGTGATGAAAGAATATGTGTGAGTTCTGTTATTTCAATCAAAACAAACACTAAAAGTATAAAGGATGCATCAAAGGATGAGCATTCCTTGCTGTATAGCAAAGACCACAATGTTCTCACCAATAAGAACAGGTTCCATTCTATCAATGATAGAATACAGAAAGCTAATGACTGCCATCATCAAGGCTAGGCTCAAAGTGAACCACATATCTCCTCACAAAATGGAGGAAGGCATCAGAAATGTGCACAATAAAACAATGAGGCTCTCTATATGTCTAAGTGGAGCTCATAACCTTTTGGAGTGCAAAACTCAACAGTGCAGAGATGATACAGGAAAATAGATATGAAGAATAAGAGCATATCCTCAGTGGGAACATTCACTGAGTGTTGGAGTATATGTCATCCAAGTAAGAGCAATAATGAGTACACCACAAGGGCAGGAATGGAGTGGCAGATGGTGGAAGGAAAGAAAGAGATGTATTCCACTTGTCCTAAAAGAGGACAAGAATGTGTCTCTTATATAATATTGTATATAAGGTTCAATCTGAGATTGAATATCTACTGATATAGTAAGCAGAACAAATACTATTGGTAGATAAAAGATATTTGAAATGATGATAAAGCTATTCATAAGCTATCAGTAAGCATTTTAAATATATAAGTCATTCCACAGTAAATAAATAAGCAGAATGAGTCATAATAACAGATATATGAAATAAGAATATCAAAGATATGAAATATCTATCATCCATCAGTCATGAAGTGATGAAAATGACTCAGCATCATTGGTGATGGTTCTAGACCATCTGTAAAACTTCTAGAATGTCTTAGAACATGATAGAATGTAAATCATTCTAGAACATGGAATGTTTTGAACAAGACATGTGATATATCATGAAGTGACTCTGCAACCAATGAAGATCACAAGCCACTATCTGAGTAGAGACAAGGGAAGTAAAGAATAAATTTGCCCTTGGTTGAAGCAGAAAGACCAAGAGGACAAACTGAAGTCCTCTGATGATGTATTGACATCTTAAATACTATACAAGAAGTACATAACAAGTAACAATGGTCCATGCATTAATGTATAGCCAAGCATTATATGAGTGATCACAAGACATGGAGTAAAGTATCAATAGTGAGAACGATCAGTTAAGAATAAGATGACATGAGAGCAAAGGAGAAAGATGACTGATATGAGAGAAGTAAGTAAAGATAGATCGACAAAAATAAAGATAGGAGTATACCGAGATCTTGGTAAAGATCTAATGGGATATGATCTAATGTTATTGGTGTAAACCCCTATTGAAGGTAAGAGTGAAAGTGAAGTAAGTCAAAGGAATTATAATGTTTGGAAAGTAATAGGTTAAGAGAGATAAAGAGATGTAATAAAGTGCATCATATACAAGTAGGGTTTGTAAGGATCGCGACATGTTATGTGATGTTCTAGACTCCTCTAGTCACATGTTTCTGATTAGTCAGCAGACACTTTCATTAGACTAGGATAAGAAAGTCTTAGAAAGATGTAGTACAAAGTCTACATTCTCAATATTTTCATGTTCTGTCCATGTCGTTGTATCTGGTCCAGTGGACAAGATATTCTAGCTTGCTGTGGTAAAGACAAGAATTGACAATGTAGTCCACTTCATATTCCAATTTGTGATCATCTATGACTAGCACAGGATTAGGATGTGAAACTGGTTGGGATAGTAGATGTTCCTTGTAAGGTTTGATATGGGGGATATTCACAACCAGGTGAATGTGTAAAGTTTTCGATAATTTCAGTTCAACCACATTAGAACCTGCTAAGTGGATGATTGAATAAAGGCCTAACCATCGTTCTATCAGCTTCTTCAAAGCATAAGTGAGTCTGAGATTATCAGTAGAGAGTCAAACCTGGTCTCCAGTTGTATAGGGAGGTGGATTAATATATTTCTTATTAGCTTGGATCTTCATATGTGACTGAGCTGCCAGCAGGTTGTTATGTGTAGTTATCAGTTTCATAATGAAAGAGTCTGCAGCTGGAGCTTTGGAATCTTGTTGTGGTTCAATACCCATTCTGGGTGTGAAAGATTTGGTGATGGCAAATGGTGTGGATAGGGTAGAAGCCTGCTTCTTTGAATTGTAGAAAAATTGAGCTATTGCCAACCAATCTGCCCATTGATCTTGTTGATTATGAATAAATAAGCAAAGATATTATTGTAGATCATGATTGATCCTTTCTGTCTGTCCATCAGTTTGCAAATGAAATGCTGTGGAAAGTTTTGGTTTGATCAACAAATATGAGCAAATCTCTTTCATCACTTGCAATGTGAACTGAGGTTCTTAATCTGAAATAATAGAAAATGGGATGCCATAATGTTTCCAAACATGGTCTAAGTATAGCTGTGTTGTTTGAAAGGTGGCAACTGTCTTGACTGTGGAAATGAAAACCATCTCCTTTGAGAATCAATCAACCACTACCACACATACTTATTCCTTGGTTATTCAGTCAATAGCTTGATTAAATAACCAAGAGGTCAGTAACAACACTCTAAATCATCTTGATTCATCTGCTTCACATCCTGCTTGCTTTCAAAGAGGAATTCTTTGCAATCCTTATCCTATACATCTTAATTCTTGGAGACCGCTTTTTCTACCCAATCCAGAGATCCTATCTTGCTAGAGAAGTTTCAGAGAAGCCCCTGGTTACCAACTAGAGATCTGTATACATTATAAGCAGTGCACCTTAGAAGTGTCTATTTTGCTCACAAGTAACAGTAATCATACTGTTACTCCAAGAGTTCCATTTGAAATCCCTTGTCCTACTTGTGGAGGTGCTTTAAACCAATCACAGGTCCACTATCATTGTGGACACAACATTATTTATCAAGGTGCTGAAATTCCGCTTCAAGAACACCTTGATAGACCATTCATGCAAACTGAAACCATCAGTAACAGATTTGAAACACAGCAACCCAGATCTGAAACATTTGAAAATAATAACCCTCTAAACATGTTTCAAACAGTTCTTTTTGGTCTACAGCATTCTGCAAGAGCCTTTAGCTCCCAAGTTCGTCATCATTGCTCCCAACAACCTCATACATCTCCAACTCACTCTCCACATCACTCTTCATCTAATTCTAATAGCCAACATCTTCCAAACACTTGACCAACAAGAGAAGGACATCTACAGCCCTCAGAACATGTTCTCAGCAGTACAGAACCAGGTATATAATAAACTGCTGTCATCTCTAAGGCAGTACCTGGAAGGACCTCCTCCCAAGGGCAAGGAAGATCTAGAAGAGCAGATGATCCTAGTGGACCCATTTCAAGCCCTGTCAATTGTTCAGGATTTAAATCTTGACAATCTAGACATATTTACCTATGACCAAATCCAATTTCACACCACAACTCTTTGCAAGGAAGCTCACAGGGAGCTGAGCTATTTCAACCAGAGAACAGCCCACCAGCTAATGGTGGAGATGCAGGTGACACATCAAGAAGTGGTCAAATCTCTCCACCACCTTTCTATTTTTCAAGATCTCCTTCCAATGAGGGTCAACTACCCTTGGAAGAGCCTAATAGAGCTCAAACCCAATATTTTCATATTGAAGGAGTCACCTATCTTCCTTCAACTTCATCAGGATCCTCTGACTGAATACTCTATTATTATGCGCTCTACCAGGATTGTCCTTCCCTTTTCTCTTCAACAGATCAAAACTCATGCCACCTACACTATCAACTCCCTTCACTATCTCAATGAGTCTTTGGCACAGGCTTATAAAGGTGCAGGCTAGGCTTTTCCTTGCACTTCAAATGAAGCTTGCCAATCTTTTGTGGTACATGGTCAAGGTTACAAAATCTTCCCTGTCCAGTATTTCACCCTTATCTATAATACTTTGTGCTTAACTCAAGCCCACAAACCCAATTACCAAATCTATCATGGTAACTAGAGAGCACAGCAATGGGGATGGGATAACCTGGACACTTGGAGGGAAGTTGATGTCTAAAAAGATGCAGATGTGGGAATGTGAAATCACTGTTGAGAATATGACTTAAACCAAGCATATTAGCTCATCTGATCACCTGATCAGAGTCTAGATCATTCTGTGTTTCACAATGATCTAGAATGGTTCTATACTGTGCTGTTTCACTTTGACAGTTGTTCAGATAAGAGCTCTTTATTCTATAGGACATTATACTGTATCCTTTGGATGTTTTACAGTCTGCCAATGGCCTATTCCGCTCTAATCTGTTTTATATTCATTCTGTGCTTTAACAGGACTCTTGTAGAGTACAAAAGACTGTCCTGTATGTGCTTTAATGTTAAGGAACTTTCATCCCTTCTCTGCTTCTAACAAGCTCTTGATTTGCGCTCCATTGGCTCCAAATCCCAGTGAGTCATTCCCACTGAGAGAAGCTTTATTATCTTCTTCTTTCTTGTGTCCACTCTGCACCCAGAGAAGCCTATCACTTCTTTACAGGTTTACAACAAACTGTTGCCATCTCTGCAGCAGTACCTGGAAGGACCTCCTTCCAAGAGCAAGGAAGACCCAGAAGAGCAGATGGTCCTGGTGGACCCATTCCAAGCTCTGTCAATTGTTTGGGACTTACATCTCGACGACCTAGACATCTTCGCTTACAACCAAATCCAATTCCACACAACAACTCTATGCAAGGAAGCTCATAAGGAGCTGAGCTACTTTGACCTGAGGACAGCCCACCAGCTAATGGTGGAGACACAGGTGGCACATCAAGGAGTGATGAAAACTCTCCACCACCTCACTATTTTTCAAGACCCCCTTCCAATTAGGGTCAATTACCCATGAAAGAGCTTCATAGAGCTCAAACCCAATGTTTTCATATCGAAGGAATTACCTATCTTCCTGCAACTTCACCAGGATCCTCTAACTAAACATTTCATTGTTATGCACTCTACTAGGATCATCTTTCCCTTCTCCATCCAAGAGGTCAAATCTCTTGCCCCCTACACTATCAACTCTCTTTGCTATCTCAATGAGCCTTTGGCACAGGCTTATGAAGGTGCAGGTTGGGCTTTTCCTTGCGCTTCGAACGAAGCTTGCCAATCATTTGTGGTACATGGTCAAGGCTACGAAATCTTCCCAGTCCAGTACTTCACCCTCACCCACCATACTTTGCGCTTAATTCAAACTCACAAACCCAACTACCAAATCTACCATGGTAACTGGAGAGCGCAGCAATGGAGATGGGGTGATCTGGACGCTTGGAGAGAAGTTGATGTCTACAAAGGTGCAGATGTGAGGATGTGGAATCAGTTCTTTGACAAGGACATGCGAATGGACTTCCAGCTCAAGCAGCCGAGGCTCTATGAGCTTCAACAATGAATCCTTCATTTACAGCGCACTAACCCGTGGCTAGATGCAGGAATCATCCACAACACTCTTCTTGGGTATACCGAAGTACCAAGAAGAAGAGCTGCAATCAAAGCTGACAGTAAACGCAGACTTTGCAAATATCTGTAACTCGTCTCATTTTTCGCTTCTTGAAACACCTGTACACCGCATTTGGCCCATCCCTTGTACTTCTTATGATTATTTAGATTCTTTTTGCCATAGATGTGCTTATGTGTTTCAAATGGACAAAAATGACACTCCAATTTCATTTGTCAATCTTAATTATTGGATTAATCTGCCAATTTTGGTGTTTCCATACCTCCATAGCAACCCTTTCCTAGATCTATCAGATCTAGAGACAAAAATAAAGAATCCACATCATTTCCCATGGTTATTCTTTATTCCCTTCGAAACACACGCATATTTACCCATTTCTACCACATGGCAAGATCTTTGGTACATAGATTTTACCATTTCCCCTTCTGTAAAAGAAGAGAGACAAAAGCGCTGGGCCAAACAGCGAAACACTGTTTCAAAAAAGCAGCGACAATTTAGGATCTGGCTCTCCAAGAAAGGATTTCAAAACACATGACATGCGCTAGGATTACCTCAAGGAAACTTGCAGAGAAGTACCCCTACCGCATTCTCACCTATTAATCTCATCTATGATGAACTATTCTCTGATTTTGGATTCGTAGATCTTTATCTTTTCATACATTAACAATGGCAACCATCTCAGTCCCCACTGACTTCAAGGCTGATCAAACCATGATTGGTCGCATTCCCATCCTTGTTGGTATCACCAACTATTCTATCTGGAGATCTCGTCTTCAAGGCTATCTTCGCTTTCAATCGCTCTGGAACTGGATTGATGAATCCTACACCTTTGACAAGTGTAAGGATGCCACAGAGCAGAACAAATGGGAAACTATTGATCTTCGCATTGCTGGCATTATTGCCAATACCATAAGTGACACACTTGCTAAACAATGCAATTATAAGTATATTCCCAATACTATAACTTCAAAGCCAGATCTGCTGCTAAAGCATTTTTAGATAAGATGGATCTTTTGTTTCACAGTCGAGGACTTGCTGGACAATGGTCCTCTTTCTATCATCCTTCTGGATTAACAATCTGAGAACGCTCCGCACAGCGAGATATAACAGCTATCATCACCTGTTTCAATGATATGCTTGCAGCTGGCCTTAATCTGCCAGAATCCTTCAAAGCGATGTTTCTTTTGACCAAATTACCACCTACCTACCATTCTTTCGCTTCAATGCTCACCCAGACCATTTCTTAGGCAGATTTCAAGGTTGATCTTGTTGTAAGATGAATCAATTCTGAAATAGAGCTGGCTTCAACAAGAAGACCACTCTCTGCTTGCATTAATGCCTTTGATCACCAACCTGTTGCTCATCAAAGCAACAGAACTGCTGTTATTCGCAGGGGACCACCCCAGCAAAATCACTGGAACAACAACCAGCAGGCTTCAAATGAAGCTCCTTCTGCACAACAAGGACACTTTAAGCATCCTCCTTACCAGAAGAGAAACCCAGGCAAACAAGCCCAGAACCAAAAACAGCAGAATCGCAATGGTTTTCAAATGTGCACCAATAAAGCGAAAGGAAAGGGAAAAGGAAGGGCAAATGCGGTCCAAGAAACAAGTTTTGTCCATGCTGTCACATCTGATGTTGATATTAACTCAATGATAATAGATGCTGATGAGGATGACAACATTTCCACCACTGCTAACGCAGATTGGAGTAATGATTATGATCACTTTCATGAGATTCAACAGATTTATGATGATCACTTCTCAGCCACTGCACAACATGCTAAACGATCCAATTCTGCCTTACAAGGCAGAGTTGAGGCAGATCTCGCTGGATATACCTATTCAGCAGACTACAATTTAGATGGTTATGATGGTGACGCAGAAGCGTTCAATTCCTGGGAATTACCCTCATCTGATACCACAGATAATGGGATGAACATGGACATGAACAATCAAGCTGACCTGGTGGTTTTGAGGACGAAGATACTGTCATCATTGATGACAATGAATCTACATCCAAACCAGAAGGTACCAAGTCCTTTCAGCATCACATTTCCTTCTAATGCCTCAGAAGTTCCTGCAGAAACTTCCAAGAGGCAGAAAAAGAAAGGAAAGCGCTCTAAAGCAACTTTTTCCTTGGGAGGGCTTGTTTCTGATAGAACAAGCTGTTGAGAATATGACTTAAACTAAGCATATTCGTTCTTCTGATCACCTGATCAGAGGCTGGATCATTCTATGTTTCAGAATGATCTAGAATCGTTGTATAACTGCGCTGTTTCACTTTGACAGTTGTTCAGATAAGAGCTCTTTATTCTATAGGACATTATACTGTATCCTTTGGATGTTTTACAGTCAACCAATGACCTATTTCGCTCTAATCTGTTTTTACATTCATTCTGCGCTTTAAACAGGATTCTTTAGGGTATAAAAGACTGTCCTGTATGCGCTTTAATGTTAAGGAACTTTCATACCTTCTCTGCTTCAAAGAAGCCCTTGATTTGCACTCCATTAGCTCCAAATCCCAGTGAGTTATTCCCACTGAGAGAAGCTCTTCCATCTTCTTCTTCCTTGTGTCCATTCTGCACCCAGAGAAGCCTTTTGTTTCTTTACAAGCAACTCACTTCATCAACTTGATGAAAGACTGGGTCCTTCTATTGCACAACACCCATACTATGGAGACTTAGACAGTTTTGCGCATATACTCCCAGATATAGATTGGGATGATGGAGACTAGTTTGGCAATGATACTTTCTTTCATGCTTACTCAAGTGTGAATATTGTCCACTCTAAGCCTAAATCTGCGCTTTCTTTTTACCAAAATCACTGGATGATTGATAGTGGTTGTACTGATCACTTATCACCCTTTCTAGATGACTTTGCGCATCTAGGTGATCAAAAGCACACTGCTTCTGTTGCAAATGGCAGCAAGGTCCTTATGCATGGTCTTGGAACCATCATTGTTAAACAACATGGACTTCCCAATCATCTTATCCTTGAGAATGTGTGGTACGCTCCAGAAGCAACCCGTAGACTCCTTTCTGTTCCTTCTTTAACAAACAAAGGCTTTCGCTGTAATATTACAGTTTCTGGTTCGAAAATCTGGAACAAAAGTGGACAACTTGTGATACATGCCACTGCCTTATCCAAGTCTAACAATCTTCACTGGTTTTGGTCTCAAATGATCACCCCGGTTGAAATGATTGTTTCCTCTTTGGCAGATTCTTCTTCTTATCAATTATGGCATGATCGCTTGGGACATCCGTCCAAAAATGCTCTCAGACATGCTTCTGTGCATTTAACAGGTTTACCATCCGCTTTCCCTGCACCTCCTAGTGTTTTTTCACCTTGTAAGGGTTGTGCTTTGGGAAAGATGCCAGACAGGTCTTTCAAAGACTCTGTTAAGCGTGCTTCTCGCCCACTTGCTCTTGTGCATACTGATCTTATTGGTCCTATGCCTGTTGAACCTAGATCTCGTTCTAAGTTCATCCTTACTTTCAGATGATTACTCTGGGTATGCCCTATTAGCCTTTTTGCGCACTAAAGCAGATTGTGCTGGTCACTTTCAGCACATGGTTTCCTGGGCTGAAACCTTCACTGGTCACTCTTTAGCCTCTTTGCGTTCTGATTGAGGGGGTGAATTTATGGGAAAAGCGTTTCAAACGCTCCTCACACAAAGAGGAATCACCCATCAAACCTCTACTCCTCACACACCACAACAAAATGGTCGTGCAGAACGCTTTAACAGGACCATATTAGAAAAGGCAGAAGCAATGCACCATCATGCCTGCCTTCCCAAAGCATTCTGGCAAGATGCTGTGGAGACTGCTTTACATTTATACAATAGACAACCCATGAGGCGATTACAATGGAAAACACCCATTGAAGTTTTTAAACAAAATGGAGACAAACCAGATGCAAGCTATTTTCGAGTTTTTGGATGCAGAGCCTATGTTTTCATCTCTCCAGAAGCTAGGCCAGACAAACTGTCTCCCAAGTCAGAAGAGATGATATTCATTGGCTATGAACCAAACAGCAAAGCATGGCGCTTTTGGTCCAAACAAAAGCACAGAGTATTCATTGCCACTAATGCCACTTTTGATAAGAATACCCTGCCTTATTGTTCCAAGAATCAAGGTGACAGACCTGCCCCAATTCAAACACAAAGCGAACAAACTAATGATGAAGAAACAACCACTCGTGAAGAGAATCCGGAACCTCCTCATAGAGATGTCATTGTTTCATTTCCTATACCAAGGAATGATCTTCACATTTCAGACCCACCTGATGATGCTGGACACACATCAGAAACCTCTGAATCGCATCATTCATTCTTTAATCCCAAAGATGAATCTCCATTTACTCCTGGATCATCTTCACATCAAAAGCCTTCCATACCATCTCCAATGCGTCCAAGTAAGGTCAGAAATGAACCAGATACTGGACATCAAAGTGCTCTTGAAGATAGACATCAGCACAAGCAATATATGCTTCCTGAATCATCGGAATCAGAAGATGAGCTTGCTGAACCATTACCAGAAGATTCTGAACCAAAAGCTGGTCCATCCAGTTGGTTACCCCCCATAAGGAATCCTCGTGAATACCTCACATATCATAAACAATCCGCTCATCAGCATCGTCCTGAAATATACAGACGCTCTGCTAGAAATCCACACCCTAGGATTTTACGTGACAATGCACATGGTGAAAGACCTGTCATTGACATAGAGCAAGATATTAATAGAGGATGAGATTCACTTCAGAAGGAGCAACCAATGGATATAGCACCTGATCCTCCATCAGAAACATCCCCCAAAGGAGATTATGGATTATGGTAATATAATGTCCAATAAGTGGATAAAGCACTATTTTTCCACTGCAATTGAATCTGGAGATCTATTGTACCAAAACAATATGGGGATATAAAGAAACTACCAGAAAACCAACAAAAGGACTGGTATGATGCCTGTAAAGACAAAATCAAGTCTTAGATGATAGAAAAGTATGGGATCTAGTTAATCTTCCAAAAGGACATCAACCCATTAAAGGAAGATGGGTGTTTGCTATTCGCTCTGGAGATCGAGTCAAAGCTCAATTTGTAGCCAAAGGCTTTACCCAGGTGTTTGGAATTGACTATGAAGAAACCTTTTCTCCAGTCACTTGTTTTGAGACTGTTAGACTTATTCTATCACTAGCTGCTCTTAATGATTGGGAAATCGAAGCACTAGATGTCAAAACAGCATTCCTTTTTGGAGATTTGGATGAAGAATTGTATATGGTTCAACCAGAAGGTTTTGAAATCAAAGGCCAGGAATCTAAAGTCTGTCGACTCAACAAGGCTATCTATGGTCTTAAACAACCCGCTTTACAATGGAACAAGCAGCTTAATCAAAGTCTCATTAGAATGGGATTCAAACGCCTTTATTCTGATTCAGGAGTTTATATCAGATTTAAAGAGAAGGACATTTTCATAATTGTCATTTATGTGGATGATGCGCTCTTTATAGGAAGCAATAGAACGCAACTACTCATTTTCAAAAGGCTGTTCATGAAAACCTGGGAATCCAGAGATTTGGGAGAAGCCAAAGAATATCTTGGCATGAGGATAACAAGAGATCGCAAAAAGCGTACTCTTATCCTTGATCAAATCAAATATGCTGATAAAGTTATCAAAAGATTTGGTCAAGAGAATTTGAAGGAAACTTCAGTTCCTCTTCCTACTGGGTATAATCCCAAACCAAGTGAAAGTGAAGCATCTGCTTCTCTTAGAAGTCGCTATCAATCTGTCATTGGATCCTTGCTATACATTATGCTTGGAACTAGACCAGATATCGCTTTTTCAGTGATCAAGATGTCCCAGTTCTCTGCTAATCCATCAGAAGAACATCTGCAGAAGGCGATACATATAGTTCACTATTTATCACATTCATCTAAACTCTGCATCACATATAAAGGAACAGGTGATTCAAATGGTTTAATCGCTTATTCTGACACTGATTGGGCCGGAGATATTGAAACCTCTTGCTCTACTACTGGTTATGCAGTATTCCTTGCAAATGGTATAGTTTCATGGCTTTCTAGAAGACAGAAACTTGTACGTCTATCTTCTACTGAAGCAGAATATGTTGGTATGACAGAATGCGCTAAACAATTGCAATGGATACGAAATCTCTTTGGAGAATTAAAGTTTCCATTAGGTGCAATACCCTTGAATGTTGACAATCAAGGAGCTATCTTTCTTACTTCTAATCCAGCTCAAGAAGGAAGAACAAAACATGTTCGCATTCAAGAGCATTACATTCGTGAAGCTGTTGAATATGGTGAAATCACACTTTACTATGTTCAAACAAACTCGCAGTTTGCAGACATCTTCACAAGGAATCTGGGTAAAACCAAATTCTTAGATGGACGTAAGATGCTTGCACTTTCTCCATTCCCAAATTGAACAGCGAGGAGGAGTGTTGAGAATATGACTTAAGTAAAGCATATTCACTTTCCTGATCACTTGATCAGAGGCTGGATCATTCTGTGTTTCATAATGATCTAGAATCGTTCTATACTGTGCTGTTTCACTTTGACAGTTGTTCAGATAAGAGCTTTTTATTCTATAGGACATTATACTGTATCCTTTGGATGTTTTACAGTCTGCCAATGGCCTATTTCGCTCTAATCTGTTTTACATTCATTCTGCGCTTTAACAGGACTCTTGTAGGGTACAAAAGACTGTCCTGTATGCGCTTTAATGTTAAGGAACTTTCATCCCTTCTCTGCTTCTAAAAAGCCCTTGATTTGCACTCCATTAGCTCCAAATTCCAGTGAGTCATTCCCACTGAGAGAAGTTCTATAATCTTCTTCTTCCTTGTGTCCACTCTGCATCCAGAGAAGCCTTTCGCTTCTTTATACTGGACTGGGAAGATTTCATAGCCTTGACCATGTACCACAAATGATTGGCATGCTTCGTTCGAAGCACAAGGAAAAGCCCAACCTGCACCTTCATAAGCCTGTGCCAAAGGCTCATTGAGATAATGAAGCAAATTGATAGTATAGGGGGCAAGAGATTCAACCTGTTGAATAGAAAAGGGGAAGACAATCCTGGTAGAGTGCATAACAATGGAATAATCAGTCAGAGGATCCTGGTGAAGCTGCAGGAAGATAGGTAATTCCTTCAATATAAAAACATTGGGTTTGAACTCTATAAGGCACTTTCAAGGGTATTTGATCCTCATTGAAAAGGGGTCTTGAAAAATAGTGAGATGGTGGAGTGTTTTGACCTCTTCTTGATGTACCACCTGCATCTCCACCATCAACTGGTGGGCTGTCCTCAGGTCAAAGTAGCTCAGCTCCTTGTGAGTTTCCTTGCAAAGAGTGGTGGTGTGAAATTGTATCTGGTTATAAGTGAAGATGTCTAGATCATTGAGATGTAAGTCCTGAACAATAGACAGAGCCTGAAATGGGTCCACTCGGATCATCTGCTCTTCTGGGTCTTCCTCACTCTTGGGAGGAGGTCCTTCCAGGTACTGCTTCAAAGATGGCAGCAGCTCATTGTATACCTGGTTTTGCACTGCTATAAATATGTTCTGAGGGCAGTAAATGTCCTCCTCTTGTTGGTAGTGTGTCTGAAAGATGTTGGCCATTGGAGTCAGATAAAGAGTGGTGTGGAGAGTGAGTTCAAGGTGTATCAGGTTGTTGGGAGCAATGATAGCAAACTTGGGAGCTAAAGGCTCTTGCAGAATGCTAAAATCCAAAAGGAACTGTTTGAAACATGTTTAGAGCATTATTGCCTCCAGATGTTTCAGATCTGGATTGCTGTATTTCAAATCTGTTACTGATGGTTTCAGTTTGCATATATGGTCAATCAAGGTGTTCCTGAAGCAGAATTTCAGCACCTTGATGAATAATATTGTGTCCACAGTGATAATAGATTTGTGATCACTCTAAAGCACCTCCACAAGTGGAACAAGGGATTTCAAATGGAACTCCTGGAGTAACAGTGCAATTACTGTCTCTTGTGAGCAAAATGGGCACTTTTAGGGTTCACTGCTCACAATGTATGCAGATCTCTGGTTGGTAACCAGGGGCTTCTCTGAAACTTCTCTGATGAGATAATATCTCAGGATTAGATGGAAATAGCGGTCTCCAAGAATTGGGATGTATAGGACAAGTATTGTGATAGATTCCTCTTTGAAAGTGAGCAGGATGCAAAGCAAATAAATCAAGATAATTTGAAGCATTGGTACTGACTCTCTTGGTTATTTAATTGAGCTGTTGACTGAATAACCAAGGAATAAGTATGTGTACCATCATTCCAATCAAAATAAACAGTAAAAGTGTTCAGAATGCGTTTGAACAGCAGATAGCCTTGATTCATGGTATAGAATGTCACATGTTCTCTGTCGAGAACAGGAGTGTGCCTTTTAATAACAGTGTAAATGAGGCCAATAGCGGCCATAAGGTCTATAAGGCTCGTTGTGAACCATAAAGCTCCCTGTGAGACTGTGGGAGGCATCTTTGTGCACAAAATGATGAACTCCACTTGTCTAAGTGGAGCTCATAACTTAAAAAAGCAATAGGCTTCTCTGGGTGCAGAGTGGACACAAGGAAGAAGAAGATTATAGAGCTTCTGGAGCACAAATCAAGGGCTTCTTAGAAGCAGAGAAAGGATGAAAGTTCCTTATTATTAAAGTGTATACAGGACAGTCTTTTGTACCCTACAAGAGTCCTGTTAAAGCGCAGAATGAATGTAAAACAGATGAGAGTGGAATAGGCCATTGGTAGACTGTAAAGCATCCAAAGGATACACTATAATGTCCTATAGAATAAAAGGCTCTTATCTAAACAACTGTCAAAGTGAAACAGTGAAGTATAGAATACACACTAATAAAATGAAAGGTAAGGGAAAAGAAAGAGCTAATGCAGTCCAAGAAACAGGTTTTGTTCATGCTGTCACATCTGATGTTGATATTAACTTAATGATGATAAATTCTGATGAGGATGACAACATTTCCACCATTGCTAATGCAGATTGGGGTAATGATTATGATTGCTTTTATAAGATTCAGCAGATTTATGAAGATCATTTTTCAGCCACTGCACAACAAGCTGCTAAACAATCCAATTCTGCCTTACAAGGCAGAGTTGAGACAAATCTCGCTGGATATCAATATTCAGCAGACTACAACCTAGATGGTTATGATGGTAACACAGAAGCATTCAATTCTTGGGAATTACCCTCATCTGATACAACAGATAATGATATGAACATGGACATGGCCAATCAAGCTGGTCCATCTACCATTCCTGGTGGTTTTGAGGATGAAGACACTGTTATCATTGATGACAATGAGTCTACACCTAAACCAGAAGGTACCAAGTCCTTTCAGTGCCGCAGTTCCTTCTAATGCCTCAGAAGTTGCTGCAGAAACTCCCAAGAGGCAGAAAAAGAAAGGAAAGCGCTCTAAAGCGACTTTTTCCTTGGGAGGGCTTGTTTCTGATAGAACAAGCAATTCACTTCAACAATTAGATGAAAGACTCAGTTCTTCTGTTGTGCAAAACCCATACTATGGAGACTTAGACAGTTTTGCGCATGTACCCCCAGATTTAGACTGGGATGATGCAGACTGATTTGATGCTTACTCAAAAGTAAATACTATCCACTCTAAACCTAAATCTGCGCTTTCTTTTTACCAAAATCACTGGATGATTGATAGTGGTTGCACTGATCATTTATCACCCTTTTTAGATGACTTTGCATGTCTAGGTGATCAAAAGCACAATGCTTCTGTTGCAAATGGCAGCAAGGTCCACATGCATGGTCCTGGTACCATTGTTGTTAAACAATATGGACTTCTCAATCATCTTATTCTTGAAAATGTGTGGTACACTCCAGAAGCAATCCATAGACTTCTTTCTGTTCCTTCTTTAACAAAAAAAGGCTTTCACTACCATATTACAGCTTCTGGCTTGAAAATCTGGAACAAGAGTGGACAACTTGTGATATAGGCCACTGCCTTATCCAAGTCTAACAATCTTCACTGGTTTCAGTCTCAAATGATCACCCCAGCTGAAATGATTGTTTCCTCTTTGGCAGATTCTTCTTCTTATCATTTGTGGCATGATCACTTTGGACATCCATCCAAGAACACTCTTAAACATGCTTTTGTGCATTTAACTGGTTTACCATCCACTTTCCTTTTGCTTCCTGGTGATTCTTCACCATGTAAAGGTTCTGCTTTGGGAAAGATGTCTGACAGATCCTTTAAAGACTCTGTTAAGTGTGCTACTCGCCCACTTGCTCTTGTCCATACTGACCTTATTGGTCCTATGCCTGTTGAACCTAGATCTTGCTCTAAGTTTATTCTTACTTTCATTAATGACTACTCTGAGTATGCCTTATTGGCATTTTTGCACACCGAAGCTGATTGTGCTGGTCACTTTCAAAATATAGTTTCCTGGGCTGAGACCTTTACTGGTCATACTCTAGAATGCACCATCATGCCTGCCTTCCCAAAGCATTCTGGCAAGATGCTGTGGAGACTGCTTTACATCTAAACAATTAATAACCCATGAGGCGATTACAATGGAAAACACCCATTGAAGTTTTTAAACAAAATGGAGACAAACCTAATGCAAGTTATTTTCAAGTTTTTGAATGCAGACCCTATGTATTCATTTTTCCAGAGGCTAGGCCAGAGAAACTGTCTCCCAAGTTAGAGGAAATGATATTTATTGGCTATGAACCAAACAGTAAAGCATGGCACTTTTGGTCTAAACAGAAGCACAGAGTATTTATTGCCACTACTTTTGATGAGAATATCTCCTGCCTTATTGTTTCAAGAATTGAGGAGACAGACTTGCCTCAATTCCAACACAAAGTGAACAAACTAATGATGAAGAAACAACCACTCATGAAGAGAATCCAGAACCTTCTCATAGAGATACCATTGTTTTGTTTCCTATAACAAGGAATGATTTCTATATTTCAGATCCATCTGATGATGCTGGACACACATCAGATACTTCTGATTCACATCATTCATTCTTTAATCCCAAAGATCAATGTTTATCTACTCCTGAATCATCTTCAAATCAAAAGCCTTCCATACCATCATCAATGTGTCCAAGTAAGATCTGAAATGAACCAGATACTAGACATCAAAGTGCTCTTGAAGATAGACATCAGCACAAGCATTATATGCCTCCTGATTCATCAGAATTAGAAGATGAGCTTGTTGAACAATGGCATTACCAAATGATTCTGAACCAAGAGCTGGACCATCCAGTTGGTTACCACCCATTAGAAATCCTCATGAATACCTCACCTATCATAAACAGTCTGCTTACCAGCATCATCGTGAGATATGCAGACACTCTGCTAGAAATCCACACCCTAGGATTTTATCTAACAATGCACATGGTGAAAGACCTGTTATTGACATAGAGCAAGATATTAATAGAGGATGAGATTCACTTCAGAAGGAGCAACCAATGGATATAGCACCTGATCCTCCATCAGAAACATCCCCCAAAGGAGAGATTATGGATTATGGTAATATAATGTCCAATAAGTGGATAAAGCACTATTTTTCCACTGCAATTGAATCTGGAGATCTATTGTACCAAAACAATATGGGGATATAAAGAAACTACCAGAAAACCAACAAAAGGACTGGTATGATGCCTGTAAAGACAAAATCAAGTCTTAGATGATAGAAAAGTATGGGATCTAGTTAATCTTCCAAAAGGACATCAACCCATTAAAGGAAGATGGGTGTTTGCTATTTGCTCTGAAGATCAAGTTAAGGCTTGATTTGTTGCCAAAGGCTTTACACAGGTGTTTGGAATAGACTATGAAGAAACCATTTCTTCAGTTGCTCATTTTGAGAATGTTAAACTCATTCTATCACTAGCTGCTCTCAATAATTGGAAAATTAAAGCACTAGATGTCAAAACTGCATTCCTGTTTGGAGAATTGAATGAAGAACTATACATAGTTCAACCAGAAGGTTTTGAAGTCAAAGGCCAGGAATCTAAAGTCTGTCAACTCAATAAGGCTATCTATGGCCTTAAACAAACCACTTTGCAATGGAATAAGCAGCTTAACCAGAGTCTCATTAAAATGGGATTCAAACGCCTTTATTCTAATTCAGATGTTTATATCAGAGTAAAAGGAAAGGATCTTTTCATAATTGTCATTTATGTGGATGATGCACTCTTTATTGAAAGCAATAGAATGCAACTACTTGCTTTTAAGAAGCTGTTCATGAAAGCCTGGGAATCCAGAGATTTGGAAGAAGCCAAACTATATCTTGGAATGAGGATAACAAGAGATCACAAAAAGTGTACTCTTATTCTTGGTCAAATCAAATATGCTGATAAAGTTATCAAGAGATTTGGTCAAGAGAATTCGAAGGAAACTTCAGTTTCTCTTCCCACTGGGTATAATCCCAAACCAAGTGAGAGTGAAGCATCTGCCTCACTTAGAAGCTGCTATCAATCTGTCATTGGATCCTTGCTATACATTATGCTTGGAACTAGACCAGATATCACTTTTTCAGTGATCAAGATGTCCCAGTTCTCTGCAAATCCATCAGAAGAACATCTGCAGAAGGCAATACATATAGTTCACTATTTATCACATTCATCTAAACTCTGCATCACATATAAAGGAACAGGCGATTCAAATGGTTTAATCGCTTATTCTGATACTGATTGGGCCGGAGATATTGAAACCTCTTGCTCTACTACTGGTTATGCAGTATTCCTTGCAAATGGTATAGTTTCATGGCTTTCTAGAAGACAGAAACGCGTACGTCTATCTTCTACTGAAGCAGAATATATTGGTATGACAGAATGTGCTAAACAACTACAATGGATACGAAATCTCTTTGGAGAATTAAAGTTTCCATTAGGTGCAATACCCTTGAATGTTGACAATCAAGGAGCCATCTTTCTTGCTTCTAATCCTGCTCAAGAAGGAAGAACAAAACATGTTCGTATTCCAGAGCATTACATTTGTGAAGCTGTTGAATATGGTGAAATTACACTTTACTATGTTCAAACAAATTCACAGTTTGCAGACATCTTCACAAAGAACCTGGGTAAAACCAAGTTCTTAGATGGACGTAAGATGCTTGCACTTTCTCCATTCTCAAATTGAACAGCGAGGAGGAGTGTTGAGAATATGACTTAAACTAAGCATATTCGTTCTCCTGATCACCTGATCAGAGTCTGGATCATTCTATGTTTCACAATGATCTAGAATCGTTCTATACTGTGCTGTTTCACTTTGACAGTTATTCAGATAAGAGCTCTTTATTCTATAGGACATTATACTGTATCCTTTGGATGTTTTACAGTCTACCAATGGCCTATTTCGCTCTAATCTGTTTTACATTCATTCTGCACTCTAACAGGACTCTTGTAGGGTATAAAAGACTGTCCTGTATGCGCTTTAATGTTAAGGAACTTTCATCCCTTCTTTGCTTCTAAGAAGCCCTTGATTTACGCTCCATAAGCTCCAAATCCCAGTGAGTCATTCCCACTGAGAGAAGCCCTTCTATCTTCTTCTTCCTTGTGTCCACTCTGCACCCAGAGAAGCCTATCACTTCTTTACCCCTCTCCCCAGAGACAGTCCCCTTTCCCCCCAGATGATGTTTGGGACAAAACTGCTTGGGCTAATGTCACTGGATCCCCAGGCAGAGGATATCTAGATTTGTAAATCATTGGTTCAGTAGGTACTTCACCCATAGTTGGGGGGTATTGTTATGATTTATCTGAAGCAATCCTACAACCACTTAAGGCTATAGGCCACTCACTTAGGATTGTCGTAGTCAAGAAGAAGATAAGAGGAAGAGATCATTGTTCTCTGAGTCCGTTGGTTGTAGAGGAAAACTGAAGAGGACGAACTGAGGTCCTCTTGGCCAGCTCTTGGGTCTTTATATACTACTTACATGTTTGTATTTGTTTGGTACTTAATATTACTATATAAGTCCTTGCCCTTAGCCCTAGAGATAAGGCTAAGTCAGGCAGAGTCTGTGTGAGTTAGAAAGAAGCAATGGGGATCAAGAATGCTGTACCACAGCCTTTAAAAAAAGCAGAAGTGAAAGAAGCTGTGAGCAGTAATGAAAGATAAGGAAAACAAGGCGCAGTAATTAAAAGGGTGAGGCCATCATGCATCTAGCATATAGTCTAGAAGTAAAGGGTCTAGAATAGAAGAAGCAGAAATTAAAAGAATGAGTCAGAATGGAAATAGAAAGGAAACATGTGTAGTGAGTCTAGATTATGGTCATGTGATAGTCCCGTGGTGCATTAGTCAGCACTTGTTGGCTTTCATAGCGTAGAGGTTAGATATTGTCATAGAAAGTCGGGAAAAATGATAGAAATATTGGGAAAAATAGAGCATGATTATGGGTTTCGTAACATTATCAGACTTATCATTTTCTTTTTCTCAATGACTAATCCATTCCACCATGTTCTATAACATTCCACCACTTGCTTTGTCATCAATTCCACCACCTTCCATCCAGTTCTATTGTATTACTTAAATCATTTGCACTTGTTTGTCCTTTTGGGTATATATACCCTTTCTTTACACATCCCCTTTCTCTTTCTTAACCTTAATCTACTCAAGCCTAGCTCTAGTATCCTTGTACTCTTATACCTTGAACAAAGGTCCTTGACTCTGATAAAGCCTCATAGCGTTGCTTTAAAACGCTTCTTGACTTCACCAGCAACCATCTTGTTGTGTCAGAAGTCTCACTCAAACTCTGCCAGAACAACCATGGGTATGATTCTTACCCAGAACCCTCGACCCTTCGTACTAGACCTTATTGAGTCTTGCGTTTGACTTACGAGCATAAGAGGGAATGTGATATGAGAAAGAAGAGAAGGATTTGTTGAAGAAGGAATAGGTAAGGGAATAGAAGAAGATTGAATGGCAGTAGCAGAGGAAAGGTAACAATCTTGGGCATCTGCAGGTAGTGAGAGGAAGATGTGTTGAAATATAGGGTAAAGAAGTGTGGGTTCAAAATGTTGTACAAATATGTGAAATCCTTGTATATGAAGAAGGGAGAGAATATGTTCGGGGAGATGGTTTATTAATAAGTGAAGAGGGAGACCAAATTCTGTGGGTAGATTGAAAGGTGAAGATTGAAAGTGGTAGGTTTGAACACGGGATACATTGAAAAATAGGCATACAAGTTCCTGGGAAAGTTCATCTTCCTTGTACAAGGGGTCTTGTTCTAGAGTATGAACTAGGGTGGAGGTGGCCAAGATGTTCATGTAGAGGGTGTTGTTAGCATGGTCAGGGAGGAAGAGAGGTTGGACAGGGTGAGTGCATAGCAAAGAGAAAGATGAGGAGGAAGAGGAGGAAGAACAATCAGAGGACATAGCAGAGTACTAAGTAAAAGATGAGGAGGATAGCAGTGGAAAGGGTGATAACAGCAAGGAGGGCTAAAGTCATGAATTATTGGAGGGAATGAGTCTTTTTATAAGATTTAAGAATGGAAAGGGCATGATGGAGATTATTTTCGGTTTTCAGGTATTTTCTGATGTGGAGTAACCTTTCCATGTGGTCAGGTACTGATAGCGGCCAGGGGAGCCCTTGTGGGCGAGGATACCATCCACTTCATATTATTCTTCACCATCTATGATATCAGGGGGTGGAGTGGGAAAGGAGGGACCATGTGCTTCAGTGAGGCAGTGTGAAGATAAGAGAGTGGCATGGAAAATGTCATGTATCTTCCAGGAAGGAGGGAGTCTAAGGTGGTATGTAAGTGGGGATAGTACTTGTGTAATTTCAAAAGGTCCAAGATGTTTGGGTGCAAGTTTCCTAGAGGGGAAGGGGATGTGTAGGTTGGTAGCTTCTAATCAAACCTTATCTCCAACTTTCCAGGGGGAGAACTTTTGGGTGGTGTGGTGCATTATAAGATGTCTTGCTGAGTCATGGGCCGTGAGGGCTTCCTTTCTAGATTCTTCTAGGTGGGATAGTTGGTCAGAAAGGGCAGGAAGGAAAGTTTTTCCAAAAGGTGGATAGGTGTGAGGTTCATAGCCAAGCATGAGCAAAAAGGGGGAGGTTTTGGTGGATGAGTGTGGGGAGGAGTTGTGGTGGAATTCGGCTGAGGAGATGAAAGAGGACCAAGTGTTGGGTTGGTTGCCACAGAAAATGTGAAGATATGTTTCGATTTCTTGGTTGACACATTTGGTTTGGCCATCAGTTTGAGGGTGATAAATGATGGAGAGGTGAACATCATATTGGAGTAACCATGCAAGTTCTAGGGCGAATGCAGAGGTAAACTGTGGACCTCTGTCTGAGATGATGGAATTGTGGAGTCCAAATTGTTTAAAGATGTGATTAAAGAAAAGGAGGGCTACTCCTGCTGCATCGATGGTTTTGTTACAAGGAATGAGAATTACCCCCTTTGTAAGACCATGGTTGACCATGACCAGAAGAGAATCAAAGCCAGAGGAAGGGGGGAGGTCCATGATGAGGTCCATAGAGAGTTGGCGGAAGGGGAGAGAGGTAGAGGAGGGAATGGGGGTGAGGGGAGGTGTGGTGGGGTGGGTATTGACCTTAGATTGTTGGCAGAGAGCACAGCCAGCAATGAAGTTCTTAACAAAAGTACTGAGGCCAGGCCACCAGAAATCATATTCAAGGAGTGCTTTGGTGTGGAAGAAACTCATGTGACCTGTGGTGGGGGAGGAGTGGAGTGCATGGAGGAGGGAGGAACAGGAGGAAGGGGGAACAAACATGTGATTGTGGAAGAAGAGGTGACCATTGTCAAAAGACCAATCAGCTAGAGAGGAGTGAGGGAAGAGGGGGGTGTCCTTTTGAAGGGATTCAAGTGCACGAAGGATGAAAGGGTCAGAAGAGAAGAAGAAGTGGATTTGGTCCATAAGAGTGAGGTCTAGGGCATTGATAATCTGAGGATTGGGAAGAATGGAGGAGAAGGAGTTGTCGAGAGAAGTGTCAACAGTGTCCTTGTGGGAGAGGGCATCTGCAGGGGCCATTTGGGTTCCAGGGGTGACCTGCCATAGAAGATCAAAGTCTTGGAGGAAGAGGGCCCAGCAGGCTTGACGACGAGAAAGTTTGTGAGGGTCTTTGAGATAGAAGAGGTTTTTATGATTAGTGATAATGATGACAGGGTGAGAAGTCCCTTGGAGGTATTGACACCATTCCTGGAGGGCAAGGATGACTGCAAGAAGTTCCCTGTCATAGATGTCGTAATTTCATTCAGCTGGGCTGAAGGTTTTAGAAAAGTAGGTGCCAGGGTGGAGGTCTCCATTTGAGTCTGCTTGGAGGAGGATGGCGCCAGCAGCAAGGAGGGAAGCATCAGTCATGATGGAGAAAGGGCAAGATACATCTGGGAAGAAGAGGGCAGGGGAGGAGGAGAAGCAGGTTTTCAGAGTGGTGAAGGCATTGAAGAATACTAGATGAGGCTGAGATGGTTAGTCTCTACCTCCCGTAGTGTAGTTGTGAAAAAGGGGAATGCGATTTGTTCTCCCAAGGGACCCTGTAATGAGTAGACCTTTGTAGAGTCAAGAAGGGAACTGCACTTGACAGCTTTTAGTTTGATGAAGAGTAAAGGAGACAAAGGGACTAGTGGCCGAAGGCCAAGACTAGTCCGACAGAGGGAAGAGGACAGAAATGATGATGTGACAAGTTGCTGAAGGCCGTGACTTGCCTGATGGATGATGAAGGAGGTAGATAACAATAAGGCGGGTTGCTGAAGGGTGTGACCTGCCGGATAGATGATGGGTAAGGCGATGATGCAAGTTGCCTAAGGCTGACACTTGCAGTGACGATAATCGGCACCCACTGGGCTGAGTGATGAGTTGAGAAAGATTGAGGAGATGAAGAAGTCACTGGCTGTGCCTGACCGACGGAGATGGATGCCGGGGATGTTAGTGACGACGACAGGGAGGTTTCAGTAATATTTTATAAAGGACGGAGGGCCGGGGTTGACTCTTGGAGGGCTGTAGTGCGAAGGGGGTGTGAAAGATGTTTTCTTGTTCTGCAGAATACAGACTTATAGTTCAGGGCACACCCCAGACTGTATATTGAACGTATTGGCAAAACAAAAGTGAATGGAGGCTAAAGGAAGAGACGAGGTAGGGAGCAAGATCGGAAATCTACCTATCAACAAGCCGTCGGCCGATTATAATTGGACCGACACTACGAAACTTTGAGTTGCTGAGTGAGCTTGACTGAGGCGAAAATGAAGATAATGGAAAAATAATGTAGAAAATATACCGAAAATACAAAGTAATGTTGATCCAACCCGTTGAGGGGTATTCGGACCGAAGGAGTTGTCGGCGGTGACCCGTAATGAGTTTCCGAGTTGGATCGGTCAGTCTAATATCTAAGCAGAAGAAAGGAGGGGTCAAAATGGTATGCAGACGATTCAAGAAATAAGATCAGAGGTCTCATATATTAAAAATGGTAGAATATAACCGTAGAGCCACTATGTGCTCTACAGCGTGGTCCTGGAGAGGGGTCCAAAGCCATGGTTCGTCTTTGCAAGTGAGAAGGGTGAGTGTTGCGACAAGATTGCAGAAGTTTGGAATGAATTTTTGGTAGAAGTTGGCGAAACCTAAGAAAGAGTGGATGCCTTTGACTGAGGTGGGGGGTTTCCAGTCATCAATGGCTTTGAGTTTAATTGGGTCCATCTGAATGTGCCCTTGTCCAATAATAAGACCAAGATATTCCATTCAAGGGGCATTAAAAGAGCATTTGGATATTTTGAAGGAGAGACCTAGTTCTTGTGCTTGAAGGAGAACTCGTTTCATTCTATCATAGTGTAAGTCCAGGTCATCTTTGGTGTGTATACCAATATCGTCCATGTAGATCTTTAGCCAGTGTTCTGCGATCATATCTGCAAAGGCATGGTTCATGAAGGTTTGGAAAGTGGGGGGGGCATTGTTAAAACCAAAGAACATTACAGTTGGTTCAAAAAGTCCCAAGGGAGTAATGAAAGCCACTTTTCATTGATCCTCTTCTCATAATCTGATGTTGTTGTAGCCCCAACGGATGTCCAGTTTGGTGAAGAGGGTGGAGTCTTTCATATCATTGATTAGTTCAGTGATGAGGAGGAGGGGATATGCATTTCTGATGGTATGGGAATTGAGGTAGTGATAATCTTGACATGGACAAAGGGTGCCATCCTTTTTGGGTACAAAGAAGAAGGGAGAGGCTTGAGGAGATTTGGAAGGGATGATGTGACCTGTCTTCAGGTTTTCTTCAACAAATAAATGGCAAGGCTTCTTGTTCTGCAGGGTTAAGGGGGTAGACTTTGGTGATCTTTGGGATGAAAGAAGGTTTAAGGTTGATAGTATGATTAAAAGGGCAATGAGGGGGTAGAATGTTGGACATCTTTTCAGAGAATACATCGGCGAATTCTTTACACCAGGAGGGGATGTCTTGTTCTGGGGGTTTCTCCTGTTAAGCCAGTTGGGTGGAGAGGGTAATTTTTCCAAGGTGTTGTGGGTATAGATCAGCTTCTTCCTCTTTTCAGGGTGGACTCTCATGAAGAGGTACCACAGTGTCCTGAAGGGAGAGGGTGTTGGCTGCCCAATTGATATAAGGGTTCCATTTCTTCAGCCATGTCATACCTAGGATGATATGAGGGGATTCAAGAGCAGTTATGAAGAATGTTTCCTTGTTTGATAAATCAGGGAAGAGGATGTTGGCAGAGATAGTCCACTTGATAGTCCCTTGATGGTTTTCAGTTCCATTGACGTTATAAGCAGTAAGTGGTTGGGGGAGTTTGTGAATTCCTAGTCTGAGGGATGGAACGAGGGAAGAATCAATAAAGTTGTTGGTGGCTCCACAATCAATGAGAGCAGTGGTGTCAATGCTTTAAGATCCTACTTGTAATTGGACTGGGAGACACATGGTTCATTCATTTGCTAGTCCTACAAGCACAGCCGAGATATCTAAAGAGAGGGAAGGAGACATCGATACTTCTTCCCTTACTGAAAACCCAAGGGAGACTCTTCCTTTGGAGCATCCTCGAAACAGAGTTTGAGGGTTTGAAGGATTTCTCCTTCATCCTTTCCCGTGGTGCGAAGGTTGTTTACATAAGTATCAAGAGCAGAGGTTGGTTTGGCTGGGGGAGGGGAGGCAGCAGAGGTATTGGTTGTTTGAATGTGTTGTGCATTTCTAAAGGGGTTGGTGGAGGTGGTGGGTTGAGGGCTAGGGGTAGAGGGTGTAAATGTATGGCATTGTTGAGCGTTATGTCCCTTTTTATGGCATCTAAGGCAGAGGCCTTCTTTGAAACATCTGGCCTGTTCTGCAGGGGTGAGTTTGGAGAGGCGAACTGTGTCTACCTCCATGGCATTAGGGTCTGGGGCTGAGGAGCAGCTGGTGAAGGAGGAGGGGGTTCTATGTCCCTTGCGAAGGGCTGTGATGCAAACCTTTTGTGCATGGAATGTTTTAGCTTTGTTAATCCAATCATTTAGTGTAGTGGGAATGGAGGACATAGAGAGGATCATAGTTGTCAATTGTTGGTCTAACCCCAGAGAGAATTGGTCAATGAGGGTGGTCTGGTCGGAGATCTTGGCTTTGGCAGCGAGGTTTTGAAAGTCAGTGATGTACTTTTGGAAACCATCATCATTTTCTCCATCTGGTCATTTGGTGGAATTCTGGGTGAGGCAGATGAGTTCATGGCATGCTGTAGCTTCTGTGTTGAAGGGGTAGAAGGTGGATTCGAAGTTTGCAACAAATTTGTCGAAGGTTTTCTCAGAGTTAGCAATATTTCCATCATTGAGGCAGTCATACCACATTTCAGAGAAAGAGACACTGTGTCCCTTGCTCATTTTATTCAAGGTGGTCATGATCTTGGTTTGGTTGCTATTGTAAAGTGAAGAGTTGATGGAGAAGTAGGCCTTCATGGCTTTGATCCATCAAACAGCGTCAGAGGGTTCTCCAGAGAAGTCTGAGGGGAGGGCTGCCTTAAGTTCAGTCATCTTTGCTGGGGGTGGTGTTGCTGGGGTGGGGGGGACTGCTGGGACGAGGGTAGGTGGGGTCAGGGTTGGTGCTGTGGGGTTGTTATAGTACTGGGAGCTGAGGATTCTGTGGTGTCTGGGGGTTGGGGCTAGGAGGGGTTCTTGGATGCAAGGGATAGAGGGTGCTGTGGGTATTTCCTTGTCGGAGGACTCTGGGATACAAAGACGAGATATGTTGTCTGAGGTGGGTCCTTCTCCTAGATAGGAGGGACAAAAGAGATTCTTGATCTTTTGTTATGCAAAGCATGCTCTTGGGGATTGACCGAAGACTGATCTACTGGCAGGACACTCATGAAGAGGTACAACTCAGCTGGAGGGAAGATCTGTATGTTCAAAGAACAGTCAATGTATTATAAATGCTACTAGCATCGCAAGACTATGATTTATTTTTATTTTTCCTTCACTCTTTCTCTCCTACACTTTAGCTTGCCAACAAGACCTAGTTGGACAACACTAGCTTTGAGGGTCACGTGACACATCACATGACAGGTCTAGACCAGTGACTATTGGTCACCATACACAGCCTTCTACTTTCCATCTTCATTTCCATGCTGTATATGGCTATGCAGAGGCTAGACACCTCATGCACTTCATGCACTTCATTTCCACTTCTTCCATTCTCCTTATTATATTTATCCAGCACTGCAATGTGCAGCACAACCTTATCATCCAACAGCGTAACCACCTCATGACTCTGTTCAAGTCACACTGCCACATTGCACTGCTTCCTTCATCTCCACTGCTGTACAGTGAGGCTATATCACAGCCTTCTACTTCTAATAACTCTTCACGACTCATTACAAACAGCCTTGTCATAGCCCTTACTCCACTATGACTCAGCATGACTAGACAAGCATTGCCTTGACGGCTCCGCACCTTCCCATGATTCCTTATGATTCATAGAGCATAGCTTATTACCATATATGGATACTAATATGTACAAACACTACTATACATATACATACAGTAGAATAGTATATAAGGGGCAGGCCCCAGCAACACAAGACTCCCCAGTCTTGATATTGTCATCTTTATTCCTTCTCTCACAAGGTGCTCCCTTGTTACCTCTTCCATCATATAAAGGTCCCTGAGGATATTGTCCATAAGGCAGGTCCTTGCGATGATACCTAGACTCCCTTCGCAAGTACAGATGTTCACTTGCCGGTTGTATAGAAAAGTACACTCGCTGGTGTACAGTAGAACTAGGATGGCAAGTTCACAATACAATGGGACTGTACACTTTGGAAAAGCAGAGAGAAGACTCAGGGATACTCAGATATGATGAGGACTCAAGAACAATGCTGTATTGTGCAGATTGAGAATAGAGAGCTATAGTACAAAGCAGCAGATATATATACTAGAGGATGTGTAAGTGTAGAACTAGATAGAATGAGATGGAAGGGAAGAGACTAAGCAACAATGACAGATGTTGCTGTGGAGGAGCTGTCCATGGAAGATTTGAGAAGAATAGACAGAAGGAGGTATTACACAGCAATAATTGAAATGTAAGGAAAACCCACAATGACAAGAAGGTGTGAATAGTCATAGGCAGAGATAAGCATTCTGAGGATGCAATGATAAACAGGTTTCAAGGAAGAGATAACAAAAATGGATGAAGAGAGAAAGAAAATCGTAACACATTCAGGCTCAGAGTGTGCAAGCTGCAGCTAATTGAGCTCATTAGTTGCAAATAATAGAAAGACAAATTGAGCTTGCTTGTATTCAGAGAGGTTTTCCCGATTCTATTTTGCCCATTAATCCCACTCTTAAGTAAGCCAATTTATTTATTTGCCTTTATATCCATTGCTTTTCATATCTACTTCTCTTTCATTCTCTACAGTATCTTTTCTTCCAAACTTCTTTTTCTAATCTTTTTACTCTTGGCTATATAAAAATCTGAATAGTGCCAACTTCATTTCCTCACATCTTAGCCTTTCCTTTAATAACTCTACATTTCTTCCTTCATCTCTTTCTCTTTCTTCTTCATTAGCTTCTTGCTCTCTAATAGCTAAAGACTCTGCATTTCGTCTTTGTTTCTCTGCAATAATTTGAAGTCCATTTTGAAAAAAATAATCTTAAGTAATGTTAATGCCCTTTTGATGTTCCAAAACAAATGACTGCAAATGTATACAAGAGATGATCCAAAGACAAGTATACTGAATATGATCTTCACAATCAAGTTGAACATGAAGACCTCATAAAGATTGCCAAGTACCCTTGAGATATCCAATTACATGTTCTAAGCAAATACAAATCCTGGAAACATAGTAATTATAGATGGTGTTCTCTTCTGTATCCTTTTCAGGCCTAGCCAAAGTAAATGATTTTATAATAGTTGTTACAAAACCCATATTCACGCCCTATTTTTCTAGATATTTCTATCATTTTTCCCGACTTTCTACAATAACATCTAACCTCTACACTACAAAAGCCAACAAGTGCTGACTAATGCATCACGTGACCACAGTCTAGACTCATAACATGTGTTTCCATTCTATTTCCACTTTAACTCACTTCTTTTCATTTCCACTTCTTCTATTCTAGACTTCACATTCCAGACCACATGCTAGACACATGATGGTCTCGCCCTTTTAATTACCATGCCTCGTTTCTCTTATCTTTCATTACTGCTTACAGCCTCTTTCACTTCCACTCTTCTTAAGGCTGTGGTATAGCATTCTTGATCCCTGTTGCTTCTTTCTGACTTGCACAGACTCCACCTGACTCAGCCTTATCTCTAGAGCTAAGGGCATGGACTTATATAGTAGTATTAAGTACCAAATATGTACAAACATACAAGTAGTATATAAAGGCCCAAGAGCTGGCCAAGAGGACCTTAGTTTGTCCTCTTCAGTTTTCCTCTACAACCAATGAACTCAAAGAACACAGATTTCCTTTTCTCTCTCTCTCTCTCTACAACAATCCTAAGTGAGTGGCCTATAGCCTTAAGTGGTTGTAGGGTTGCTTCAATAGTAATATAATAAAGCTTCCTTTTTATATGGAATTTGACACCAATCATGAAAAGGGTATGCTGTATCAGCAAACATCCACTTTTCTGGACCTAATAAGACATTGTGCTCCTTAAAGATTCAAGTTTCAGAGAAAGCAGTGGAATCATGTTGACTTCCAGGCAACCCAACAGAATAGTCAACAATGCAAAGATCTGGAGTGGATACAATCTAAAATGATCAAAGTCAATTTTCTTTTTTTAAAACAATAAAACATACCTGAGCATTTAAAGAGTAGTTTGATTAATGATCATAAAATGTATTCCCAAAGTGGCCTGGATGAGAATAAAGAGGAATCAGGCTTCCATCCACCATAACCCATCCATTTCTCCAGGCTGGACATGAGTTATCCTCAACCCACTGTTTGGCTTCCTCTTTCTCCTCCTCTGATGGCCAATAGAGAGCAGCTTGATGAAAGGAAGGTCGACATATTGCCATCATAACATGATTGGTGACAAGCTGAACAGTTCCATATCCAATCCCAGCCCATAAAGCTACCATGGTTGTGCTTACAGCATTTCCATAGTGTCCAAAATGATAGAGTGTAATAGCTAGCTGTGCTGCAACAGATAGCTTCTGTGAGTGATTGGAGTTGTTCTGGAACACAGGATCATCCTGTAAGATAGCCAAAAGTACATCAAAGCACTGTGGAGTCATCTGAACATGTGCCCAAAATATATCTGGTCGATCTTGTAACATATGACTGAAAATCTCACTTTCTTTCTGATGTTCTGACTGGAACTACTGTTCCAAGCCCTTCCGGACCGGAACTACTGTTCCGATGCACTGTCCCAACCCATTCCGACCCACAATGGGCCACTTCAATAGAATAAACACTTAACATATCCCCCACTATGCATAGAACGTTATAAACAATACTACAGTCATTTCTAGCTATCCCCTTGCTTTCCAAAGCATCCCCACACTTTCCAATCATCCCTCTGACCCTTCCGAGCCCTTCCGGACCGGAACCACCTTTCCGAACTACTTGCACACCTCATCAAGTACCAAAACCCCTATAAAGACTATTTAGATACTTTACAACAAA
>JBBPUN010000049.1:0-34161 GCA_038094715.1 Heimioporus punctisporus | reverse complement strand
TCGTTTCTCTTATATACCCGCTGCCCTGTATAGTTGCTCCTCATTCTCGATCTGCGCAATCTAGCGTCGTTCTTGAGTCACCCTTGCCTCTAAGTACTCCTAAGTCCCATCTCCGCTTCTCTGAAGCATATAGTCCCATTGACCGTTCTTTTGAACGTACAGATCTCCCTCTGGCTGAGTCGTACCTCTTCGTGAGTGTCCTGCCAGTAGGTCAGCCCTCAGTCGATCTCCAAGAACACGCTTCGCGTAACACTGCGCTCTCTGCCAACAATCTAAGATCAACACTCACCCCACCACGCCTCCCCTCACCCCCATTCCTTCCACTACTTCTCTTCCTTTTCACCAACTCTCCATGGACCTCATCACAGACCTTCCTCCCTTCTCCAGCTTTGATTCTCTTCTGGTCATGGTTGACCATGGTCTTACAAAGGGGGTAATTCTCATCCCTTGTACAAAAACCATTGATGCAGCTGGAGTAGCTCTCCTCTTCTTCAACCACATCTTTAAATGATTTGGACTTCACGATTCCATTATCTCTGATAGAGGTCCACAATTCGCCTTCGCATTCACTCTAGAACTGGCACGATTACTCCAATATGATGTTCACCTCTCCACTGCTTATCACCCTCAGACTGATGGCCAAACCGAACGTGTCAACCAAGAGATCGAAACTTATCTTCACATTTTCTATGGCAACCAACCTAACACCTGGTCCTCCTTTATCTCCTCAGCTGAATTCCACCACAACTCCTCCCCGCATTCATCCACCAAGATCTCCCCCTTCTCACTTATACTTGGCTATGAACCTCACGCCTACCCCCCTTTAGGAAAGACATTCCTCCCCACTCTTTCAGATTGGCTATCCCACCTAGAAGAGTCTAGAAAGGAAGTCCTCGCAGCCCACAACTCCACAAGACTTCTTATGATGCGCCACACCACTCAGAAGTTCTTCCCCTGGAAAGTTGGAGATAAGGTCTGGCTAGAAGCTACCAATCTACACATCCCCTTTCCCTCTAGAAAACTTGCACCCAAACGCCTGAGACCTTTTGAAATTATGCAGGTACTATCCCCACTTACATACTGCCTTAGACTCCCTCCTTCCTGGAAGATACATGATGTCTTCCATGCCACTCTCTTATCCTCGCATCACCTCACTGAAGCCCATGGCCCCTCCTTTCCCACTCCACCTCCTGATATCATAAATGGCAAAGAAGAGTATGAAGTTGATGGTATCCTTGCCCACAAGGGCTCCCCTGGCCACTATCAGTATCTGACTGTATGGAAAGGTTACTCTGCATCAGAAAACACTTGGGAACCTGAAAGTAATCTCCGTCATGCCTTTTCCATTCTTAGAACTTATAAAAAAGCTCATTCTCTCTGATAAATTTATGATTTTAGCCCTCCTCACCGTGATCACTCTTCCCATCACCATCCTCCTCATTTTCTACTTAGTACTTCGATATGTCCTCTGATCATTCCTCTTCTTCCTCCTCCTCATCCTTCTCTTCATTACGCACTCACCCTGTCCAACCTCTCTTCCTCCCTGCTCACACTATCAATACTCTCTATGCAAATATCTTGGCCACTCCTACCCTGGTCCACACTCTGGAGCAGGATCCTTTATACAAGGAGGATGAGCTTTCCCAAGAACTTGTACACTTATTCTTTGACATATCTCGTGTTCAAACCTACCACTTCCAATCTTCACCTTCGGATTTACCTGCAGAGTTTGGTCTCCCTCTTTGCCTATTGATAAACCGTCTCCCAGAACAGATCCTCTCTCTCCTTCATATGCAAGGCTTTCACATATTTGTACAACGTATTGACCCCGCACTTCTGTACCCTATGTTTCAACATATCTTTCTCTCCCTACCCGCAGATGCCAGGGATCGTTATCTTTCCTCTGCCACTGCTATTCATTCTTCTCCTATCCCTTTGCCTATTTCCCCTTCATCAGCTACATCCCTTCTCTCTCGTATTACATTCCCCCCCTCCATACCTTCGCCCCCTACGTCGCCCTCCCATCTGTCTGACAATTATTGCCTAGACCCCATCATCCTTGCCTCCAACAGGGATTCTATCCAGATCTTCCGCCTTCCCAATGGCCAACAGGTCCTCTCTGCTGCCACCCAAACCATTCGTTCTCCCTTGGTATGCCACCCAGCCTCTCCATCCACATGCTGCTACCAGAGTAACCTTTTTGGTCACTATCGAGATGAGTGCCCAGAATACTGATGTTCTTCCTGCCATCTCCTCACCCCTGGTCATCCCTCTCATTGTTGTTACACCACCCAATGTGACCTTTGTTGAAGATGGGGACATGGTGCATGATTCTGCCCAACCAGACGTTGTAACCTCTATGATGGACTTGGACATGTCCTTGATGATTGTCTGTTTGAACATTTCACAGTGGAGCAGGCCTCTACCCTTCATATGGGAGCATCTCCGACGGAGTAAGGACTACATATTGTTTGAATCAGGGTCTCAAACGTACGAGGGGGGTAATGTTACGATATTCTTTCTCTCTCCAACTATCTTTGTTGTTTCCTCTCTGAAACCTGTTTATCATTGCATTCTTGGCATGTATGTTTCAGCCTACGACTATTCACATCTTCTCGTTGTCATAGGCTTTCCTCATATCTCTCTTATCACTGTTTAACTTTCTCTTTCATCCTTTTCTCTCAAACCTTCTATGGACAGCCTCCTCCACAGCATAGTTTGTCACCTATGCTTAGTATTCCTATTCCATCCCCTTCCATAGGATTCCATGCTTACACATCGCTTTCCTTATATACCTGCTGCCCTATACTATAGTTTCTCATTCTCGATCTGCACAATACAGCATCGTTCTTGAGTCCTCATCGTATCTGAGTATCCCTGAGTCTTCTCTCCGCTTTTCCAAAAGCATATAGTCCCATTGACCATTCTTTGAACATATAGATCTCCCTCTGGCTGAGTCATACCTCTTCGTGAGTGTCCTGCCAGTAGGTCAGCTTTCGGTCGATCCCCAAGAGCATGCTTCGCATAACACAGTTTTTGATCAAAGGACAGTGGAGAAAGTAGTATAAGAGGTATTCTAGGCTTTGCAGATCAGTATATAGAGTGGCAAGCAAGTGTCTCAGTCATCCTCTTGGTCCTCTCATCAGAAGCTACCACACGCTCACCCCCCAAAAAAAAGACAAACAATGAAAGCTTTTCAACTAAAGCAAGAGATTGCCTGTGATAAGAAACAAAATGTGAATCTGGTTAGTGTCTCCCTCCCTTCCCTCTATGTCATCTAAACCTCCTATAGGAGCATGTTTGTAACCTCTTTCAAGAAGCCTTTGGAGTTTCCACAGATGATAATTTCTTAATCGTCAGTGGAGCTCCTCGTGATGAGGTTTGAGCCTTCCTGGATAGCTACAGCAATGGCCCTGATCCTGATAATCTCTAGTGGGATTTCTTCCACTCAGTGTCATCTGGTTGGAACAAGGTAGTTATTTTATACCTCATTCAACAGCTGAAAACTATGTCCAAGGAGAAGCCGATAACTTATGCAAGATCTGATGATTACTGGGAGACCACTATAAAGGAAATGTTTAACTGAATCAAGACCAGGCTCTCAAATGCAAAACATCATATGTGTGATGATGCCTCCATGGAGATGGAGCAGGAGGTTGCAGAGAGATTGATCAAAGGCAAGGAAGAAAGGTTGAAGAAGGGGAGAAGGGATGAACAAAGGCTTAATGTAAGCTCTCTGATATTTTCATTAGAGAATTATAGTGCTAATAAATGCCAGAAATATTGTTGCTGACTTGGAATTACACAAACTATCTCAGAATTGAAGGCAGAGACAGGTGATGATGACACCTTTATTTGGCAATTTTTATCTGATCTTATCACAATGCTAGGTAGTGATAGCATGAGTTCTGATGAGAGTGGTGACAAAGACATGGAGATGGTATTTCACACTCATGTGATGCACTGGAGGAGGGATTTGAAGAGAGAGCTTAGCATTATTGATGTCCAGCAGACTAAGGACAAGAAGATTTTTTCTCCAAAGGGAGCCAAGATCACCAAGTGGGCTCACAGCACTATTCCTTCTGCTCGCAGACCTGTTTTTGGTCTGCTGCAACCTTTCTATAACCCTGATTGGCTTGCTGAAAACTTAGATGCTCCATCTGGCAAAGCATTCTGTTGGATACATATTGTATCACAACAGTAGTGTCAGTTGGTAGTATTGTACCTCTTGTATCTGTACATTTTATCTTATATCAATCCAAGTGAAGGGAAGTCCCTTCTCAAAAAGTATATCATTGAGCTAATCACTTTATACCTGATCATGAAAGTCTTGTATTGTCTTCTCTAGGTAACTAAGCAACCCATACATACATTAGTATATTGCCATCACCTCTGTTCTCTTTTATTGACTGATTCCTTCAGACTTACATCTATGTTCTCTGGTTTAATACTTATGCCTGCTTGTGATCAAAAGTACCTTTGCTTTTGCTCTCTTTGTTTGGAACTGGATCTAATGAGTGTAGCTCAAAACCCTGGTGGAAAACTAGTTCCTCTGAAATTTTAGAGCATCCACCTTCATAATGTTTGGGCCTTTCAGAGCATTGGCCATGGTGGTTGTCGGGTCACTGTAGCATCCCTTGCCAGTCATGCTGTGTCCAATAAATCATATATACACACAGCAAGTAATTCAATTGATGACTTGACTTCAGGTATTAGTAAAATGATGATAGCATCATGTGTATCCTGTCCTTCTCTCCAAATCAATTTTAATCTCATCAATTTCTAGTCTAATTGATTGCCTCTAGATCTCTGTGCAGTCCTTGGCATGCCGTGCAGTTTCAGACAGACCTCCAACATCCTTCCAAAGATCCAGTAATAACATCACTGATGCAACTGGGCAGATTATGCTGAGGATGATGAGCTTTTTCCCAGTCATCTCATTGGAAAGGTAAAGATAAAGATATTTTTAACCAGGCCATATGATCCACTAATTTTAATGTAGGGACCAATCATTGAAACAAGAGTATAACAGTTGAACAGTCAATGCATATCAACTGCTCAATTTGATTGAGAGTTGAGTTTAGTCCATCAATGGGTAATCACTGTCTTCAACTTCCCCTAATCTGCTGGATTGTGAACTTCACACAGTGAAAGAGCGCTTGACCTCCATCAAGCAAAATGTCCCCTCTGTCATCACCTGCAAGAATACCATTATTCAATCATGCCTCAAGATTGAGAAACATCTTGATCTCTCAGAAGTCTTGCTCTCAACAGATGTCCCTGTAAAGTATGATTCATGTAAGACTATTTCTATGTGGTCATGGCCATTTAATGACAGGTCTGTAGCACACCACTTTCAACACTCCATCAACCTCTATGAAGAACTTCCAGTAGTCTCACTTCTTTTAGAAGTTTTGGGTGTTGTATGCTTTAGTTTAAGTTGAGTAGCTGGAGATTTTTTTTTACAGGTTGTATCCCTTATCTTAAGGCTTGCATTTCAAGTTTCTGGTTGTAATGTTCCACTGTAGCAGGACCATATATTAACTCAATTTTCAAAGACCATCAAACAGTGTTGTCCTGCTTCAATTTAGATGGCTACACCATTATATTTGCAGTTTGTCCATCATATAGCTGTACCTACAAGCCTGTAGGTGATAAAGAGGATACTCCCTTGTACCCATCCCATTGCTTAAATAGACCACAACCCGAGAATGAGCCTTGTAATGCTCCTCTTGTCCTTGATGATTGTTCACACCCTATCAAGACTTTTGTCTACTACTATTTCCATGACTACCTCACAGGTCTTCTAGCATGGTTAGACCTTGATGAACTTATGGATCAACCATGCAACCAGATAATGCAAAATATTGCAAGCACCATCCCCACTACCAAAGATATTTGGGATGCAGAATTCATCTGGAAAATGAAGAGGCCCCATGAAACACTTTTTGTTGATTGTGAAAATAAAGGGTGATTCTTGTTTTCTCTTAATATCAACATCTTCAATATCAGGGGGAATTTGCAGTAGAATGCAAAGACATCCTGTGGTATCATATTCTGCACCTGCCTCAACCTCCCTCCAGAATTGTACTATAAAACAGAAAATGTGTACTTGGCTGGAATCATTCCTGGTCTTAATTGTTATGGTTTGACCAGGTATGGTCTTGCCATAGACCCGACGGATGGCTTTAGCACTGACGAGACAAGACGATTGTAACTCATTGTAGACCAGAGAGTGTTGGCTGCTTAAGACACATCAAGGGACCTTCTTCAAGGACAAAACGAAAGGGAAAAGGTTACATTGCAGAGGTGTGAGTAGAAGGTATGAGGGGGGATGTCAGGTATGACTCTAGGTGAGGTATCTAAGTGCGAGAGCAAAGATCTATATAGTGTACAGAGGAGGAATGACTAAGTGATGACAAAGACGAGTGAATGTTCTGGAAAGATAAGGGTAAAGGGTTATGCATAGGACAAAGGGGAAAGTGAGTCAGAGAGGGTGACAAAGGGGAAACGTGTCCGATAGACAAGGGCATTCGGTAATACAGATGTCAAGAGAGAAGATGGGAACAAGGCAAAGGAATGTTCTAGAGTTACATGGGGATCAAGAAGTGACATGGGAATCAAGAAGTGGAAACACGAGGGGAAAATGAGGAGTGATGTCATCGTTCTAGATGTATGGCGTCGGCATAGAGGGTCCCAAGAGAAGGGATTAACCGGGGATAATCCGGCAGGTCTATGGATCAAGGGTTCGTCTGTTGGAGACGAGGTCTTCGAGAATCGAAAGACGGGGGGTTTTCGAGGAGAACTAGGGGGGTTCTGGGGATATGAAGAGATGTTCCAAAAGCACTAGAAGGCAGTTCTAAGGCACGTTGGGTCTCAAGGTATTGGGGGAAGAAGAAAAAGGTAGGCGCTGGAAAAGGCGCCGCGAGAAATTGTAACACTAATGAACCTTCTGGGGATCAAATCAATTACTTTCTTGATCCCCTTGTGAACGATCTGATGGATAGTTGGATATAGGATATCCAGTTTTCTCAAACTGCTTCACACACAGATTGAGTCACACATTCAGTGATAGCATGTATTATTTGTGATTTGCCTGCCACACAAAAGATAGCTCAGCTTGCTACAGCCACAAGTTATTTTTTTGCAGCTCTTGTCACAGTTTCAACCTCAAAAATCTTGGGAGGACTGATATACATCACCCTGACTGGAAACTTCAGGACAAAGATATAGTATGCCAACACACTGAGCTATACCAAATGCTTGCTCTTCAAAGGAGCATCAATGATTGTTTGTACAGAATGGTGTATGCTGGTCGGTTCTTTGGTAGCTTCCATACTGGAACCCTGCTCAGCAACTCATTGTCAATCCCATGCACTGTTTATTGGAGGGGCTAGCACACACTCAATTTCATGAATTTTTTGGGTTTGCAATGGCTACTATCAAGCCTTAGAAAGCAATGAAATCCAGACCAGCATTTGCCCATGAATTTATCATATCCAGTGACAATGAATCAACACTGTCACAAAAGGATCACAACCAGATTTCCAATATTCATAGCTTACTTCTTACTTCTGTGGATGGTCTTGTGACTGAAGATGATGTTGATCACATCACAGAATATCTCCTCCTTTTAGATAAGAAGCTACATATGAGGAACTTCATTGCTCTTCAATTTGTAGATACCAGCCTTGATTTACAGCTGATTGAAAACTATGGTAGGATTTTAAAAGCACACTGGGTCAAGGCCTTGATTGTTTGGGTACATATTTACTTTATAGATATATTACTGGAATCTTGATTTGTATATAGCATCAGACAAAGCTGATGAAGCCACCACTGGTGGTTTGAACTTTGACACAAGAAATCATCTGTCACATCTAGAAGGTTATAAAAGACATGGACACCCCATCTTGGCTCAGGTGGGTGATACTTAATGAAGTGCCTCATCTTCCAATGACCTGCTCCCTCAGGTCAGTGCCATATAACTTTGGTGAAGCAAAGGCTGACACCTTAAAGGCAGATGAGTGGCAGACCATGACCACTATCTATATCCTCTTGATACTTGTCAGCTTATAGAGAGAAATGTTGAGCCATTTACCTCCTTAAGTTACAGCTGAGAAATGTGCTATTCTTGATCACACAATGTAACTTGTACAAGTGGTTCATATTGTCTATCTAAATGTCATGACTGAAACTCACATCAAAGCTTATCAAGCTTGCATCTTGAGCTGGTAGGTGCCTTGACGAAAGTCCTACCCAATGCTCCCTTGTGTCCAAATGGCCACATGGTGTGCCATATTCACAATTACCTTTGACTATTTGGGCCCATTTGGTCATGGTGGTGTTTCCCTTTTGAGTGTTTCATTGACCATCTCCAGCAATATTTAACCAATCATTAGTTTGGTGAGTTGTTTCTAATCAAATTTCCAATCATTATTGATTATTCTCAGGTGAACTGGAGGCAATGTGCTTGTGTTCTTTCATCCAGAGGTCAAAGCTATGATGTTAGCTTTCCAGATCAGAGTCATTACCTGCCATCAAAGAACTGAAGTCACTCTTTGACAAGTATATACTCAATGAAGCTGTTACTGATGACTCTACCCTCCTATCCAATGAGCACGAGCCTTCATTTTTACTTTCCATCCCAGCCAATTTTTGCTCCCTGACATCAAGCAGCAGATTGCCCTTCCATACTTGGTTTCACACAGGGGGAGTATCTTACAGTCACAGCTCAACTCACATGAGCAATAGCCTCATCTTGTTTTATCTGGCTGATTCTAGCAATCTGATGTTAGGATGCATCAAATATATCTTTGAAGACAAAGGTCATATTTGGTTTGCTATCCATCATCACCTACCAGCAAAAAAAGATACTGTTGATCCATATCAACATTATCCCTACTTTCCAGCTCAACTATTTGTGGTCAACCTTTCTAATGAGATTGAGCTAGTCTCATCATCTCAAGTGCCGTCACATATTGTCTAGTGGCATTTTTCTGAAGAATTAGTCATCATCTTAGCACTAACTAAGGTTTATTGTTCATTGATTACCTTAAATCCAAGGCTGATGTATTTCTTTTCATGAAGTGATAGGCTGTGAAGAAGAGATGTGGATGGACATTCTTTTCTTCATCAATCCTATGCCTTTAGTGTGCCTTTCTTTGTCATAGAACCCCTATACATAACACTGGTTCATAATCTGTGTACTAACATGCTAGAACCTTCTTATACATTGTATATAATTACAAACATCTGTAGAGTATAAAAATCCGAATAAATTATACTAGAGAACTCTAAGTTGAGTTCTCTTGGTGGTTTCCCCCATTGCTGCAGTTCTAGCTACTGTATGATAGGTGTATTTATAACTGCCCCATATCGTGTTTGAATTCTTTACACTTCCTACATTTTCTATTTGACTCTAAACCTTTTTACTTAGTTTCTATTCTAGATTTCTCCAAAACTCTGAAAACCTCTTTCTGACTACTGAAATCACCTTCTGTGCTAGGTCCTAGCCCCTCTGCACTGCACCTGTGTATATTGGATCCTACAGTCCCTAAAGTAGTGGGGTGTATCAGGTAGCAGTTGGATTTCAAAGCATTCTAGGAGTGTTTGAGCATGCTGAAAAGCTCAGAAAGGGTAGATGTCATTTCAGAATATTTGTATTTATATGGTAATATATATATATATATATATATATATATATATTAGGCTTAGAGCAGTTAAATAGTCTTTATAAGTGTTATAATATTTGAGGATATATACAGATAGTTCAGGATGATTTTTCTGAGTCTAGAATGACTCAGAAAGATTGGAAAGATGTTTGAAAAGCCTGGGAACTCTTTGGAAAACAAAGAAAGGGCTGAAAATGATTATACTAGGTTTCTAGGGGTATTTAAATAGAAATGGGTGTGCAGTAACTGTTTTTCATGTTGGAGTGGTCCATTGCGGATTTGAATAGATTGGAATAGTGCATTAGAACAATGGTTCTAGTTGGAACATCAGAAAGAAAGTGAAGTTATGGTCATTTATTACCATACTTTATGTTTGGGATGTAGAAATGAAATATTTCAAGTGTAAAAAGATCATCTCTGTTAAAAATATACAAAAAGGGGTAGAATAGTCATTTCCACTTGGAGGTGATGAAAAGCACTGATTTTTTTTTCCAGAAACACTCAAAAAATACTAGAAACATCTTAGAAAGCCATGAGATCCTCAGAAATGGTTTATGAAAGGCACAGATGTTAAACTATATTAAGTTAGTAATGATCAAGAAGTATCTCAAAACTGTACTGAAATCACTATAAAGACAAAGAATGAAAAAAAAAATTTTGAGCCCTTGGTTACAAGTGTTAATTGTATTTATCTTGAACAATAATAAAGTATTGCTTCATATAGTCCACTCATTGTACTCTAAAGATAAAATATATCTTAATATGATTTTTATCTTTAATAAAATAATTTATCATTGTCAACTTCCCTAACTTGAATATCTTTTTAAAAAATATACCTCATAAAGAATTCTGTAATATTTAACATGAATAAATCTTTTTTTAGGGGGGGAGTACATTCAGTGTTCATACTTGGGTCTTTATATCAACTTGAAATTTTTCCACTGAATAATTTACTCACTCTGGAACTGACCATACCTAGTTTTATGTAGTTTCACTGCCCTATTACTTTTACTTGGAAATTCTAATGACCTTCTATGAATGACACCATCATGGCAGGATATTATCAGGATTCATGGAGTGCCTTAAGACACAGAAGTTGACATGCCAGAAGATGGACAGTTGAAAAACATTATTG
This sequence comes from Heimioporus punctisporus, assembly GCA_038094715.1. Lineage (NCBI taxonomy): Eukaryota > Fungi > Basidiomycota > Agaricomycetes > Boletales > Boletaceae > Heimioporus > Heimioporus punctisporus. The sequence goes on along the minus strand of JBBPUN010000049.1, from coordinate 23,352 downwards.
AATGAATGAATAAAATCACCAATATGATTTACAGATTTGCTCAAAAGGCTTGGTTGATGAGCAATGAGGAGAAACAAGAAATTTTTTTAACTAAACATATAGCTGACAATAAAGCAAAAGGTAGAGAGGCTTGGAGAAAAATCATTAACACTTGCAAAATCTAAGCCTTGCTCAATCTGGTTATCAATGAAACCCTATATGAGGCCAATTGTAACCTCTACCAGCTTATGTATGACCTAGAGACTTAGGAGGTAAGTTGTTTACCATCCAATCTTGTGATAACACTCTTGCTATTTATATGATGCACACTACAGCTGTCTATTATGGAAGAAGCCATTGTTATGGACTGTCAGAAGATCATAGTGGAAAAATTGATGAGACAAACAGTATACAGAAATAACACAAGCATTTTGAAAGTGGAGATTGGAATATTTGTTTAAATTCTCCTAGTAAACATTTGAAATAGATATTGAAAGAATGTACACTGAGATATGTAAAAGATAGAGCAGGGTGTCAAGGTTGTAAAAGAGGAATGGTTAGGTGAGTGAAACTTTTGATTCAATTGAGGACATCATTAATCTCTATCTCAAACAGCACTCACTACAGAAGGGGCAAAACCTGAGGTGAAATAAATTAGACAATATCTGAAGAACATCCAGTCCTTTTTGAAAACACAATCCAAATTTGATGATCTGAAAATCCAGAAAGATCTGGAAAGATATTGATTTAACATGGAAGTGATACTGGTGGAGATAACCCATAATGAATATGATCAGGAGAAGGATAAATATGTGTCCCATCATTGAATCATTTCATTGATTGATATATCTTTATATTACATGTTTATCAAAAGCTATTCATGATGCTTTGAAAAATCTGGCCAGTATGGTGGAAGTAGAAGAGATCACTTATAAGCTACTTACCTCATTGAAATATGTTCAAAATAACAATTTTCAAAGAGTCAAACTCAGACTTGATAAACTGGTTTCCATGTTATCCTAGAGTGAAGGTGTTGAAGAACTAAACAAATTCACTAAGGAGCAACTATGGAGGAAGCTCAGGTTGATGGAGATGAAGATACCATTATTTTAGGAATGGACTGATATGAATTCTATTATTGATCCATGGTCTGAGTTAGACCAAGAATGACTTAAGGATGAAGGCAAAAGATGGAGTTCTTTACAACCCTATTGACACCAGCTAGTCAGAATTTACTGAATATTATAAAGAACTATTGAGGAAAAGCCAGTATTATTGATGGATGGTGTTGGTTTGGGGAAAACTACAGTATGCAAGTGATCAGTATAATTGTATGCTTAGCTTACTATCAGACATACTTTGGAAAGTTTGGCAATTTTTCTGGAGATTTCAGTGAGCTGTTATATGTTTCTGAAATTTCAATCAATAATGCTAATGACAACTATATAGCTGGACACAAGTTCCTTTCTACCAAAGATGAAAATATACTGGATAGACCACACATTATCATTACACCAGTCAATTTGTGAAAGCAATAAGATCAAGAGATTTGATAATTTCTTAGACTAAACTCTTTTGATATTCTTTCAAATGCCAGTCAGCTCACTACTTAAAGGGATTGATGAGGAAAGGTTTATGACACTAGCAATCATGAAGCATGTTATCAGATAATCTTAGTAGTCAATATGATAAGGGTGTTGTTGTCCAACTGACTTATAAACACAAAGTTAATTTATGTGTAGGCTGTTCAATCAGATTTAGAGAACATTTATATACAACATATTTGAAAAATCAAACTTTGGAGAATCAAGGGAAGATCCTGGTCAATACTGCGCCCACACACCTTTCACATTATATGGAAGGAAATATAATTTTTTTCATTACAAACAAAGCTTACATAGTATGTAAACACAATTTAATACATGTATCATATCAGGGCCTTAGGAAAAAGTTGAAGATAGTAGTGTTAATGACAGCAACTCCTGTAACAACAAAGATCCAGGTGAGTATGATGCATACTACAATATCTGATAAAATGTTTTTTATTTCTTACAGGATCTGTTCATTACAAGCTAATGGATGGATATCAATGGATTCCAAGATACAGATAAGTTGGTTCAACTCAATTAAGAGATGAACCAGGCTATATGTTCAGATGCAAAGATGTCTCAGAAAGCTAGAAAGGATGGATTTGTCCTTAAAGAAATCCAATCTTAGCTAGTTTAGATACTAGAAGGGTATATCATTTTCAATACTATTTGTTATTTGTGTTTGAGTCAGCCATCCTTGATGATCAATACCTCTCAAGCATCAATAGATGATGGCATGCAACCATCCTCATCCTATCAGAATGATTAGACCCATCATTTCCATATAAATGTTTGATGATATATTGTTTTAAATACTGCATATGAATCCAAACTAATACCATATAACAGAATTTTTACATTGAATTTTGATAGTCTATGCTTTATTTCCATCCAAATCTGAAAGCCAACCAATGATGGAAAACCTCCAAGGACATGGAGAATTGGAAGAAGGTGAAAATGATCAAGCTGGACATTCTTGTAAGATTCATTCAGTATCATTTGGAAAGAGATGGTAGACAGCAGTATATTGAATGAGGATGGTCATACATTGATGCCAGATCTGACACATCCTAAGGATGAATGAAATTTTGATCAGCCTGACAAAGTGGTGATCTTCTTAGCTTTTTTCTTCTTCAATGGTGCCATTTTAGATATGAGTTCTCATACCTGTAATGGTGATAATGGCTGATCCTCCTATAGATTTTACATTTATATGATATCAAGACAGTAGAACTTCATGGGTTGATGTCACTAAAAAAATGGCAGAGTGCAATCAAAGCATTCTGAAAGTTGACTACTTTAAAAGGATATCAGATATTGGTTCTTTTGAATGTAAGAGTTATGGGTCTCAACTTCACATTTGCCAACATCATGATCATGATAGTAAGTATTGTTTATTTTTTAAAACATATTATGGTTCTTTATTTTATTTCATAGGATACTATATAGTCTGCTCTGGATAACAAGCAGCTAAGAGGGCATATATTCTGTTACTCTCAGGAAAAGCAAGTGATATTCTATCACCTAATCACTCTTGGTATCCCAGACATTTTCTAAACAACCTCTCATTCAATAAAGGCCAACTTCATAATATATTTATCAATATAGATATATCAATTTGTATATATTTAAAATTAATCATATTATAAATGCTAATCATCTTTCTATATTCAAAGAGAAATTATTCACTGCCAATGATAATGATGATGACTGTGACATATCATCAATTCTGACATTTCAGGATAACTTTGATAGATCATTATTGGTCGGCAAGGCTATCACAAAAGAGTTATAGTCCAAGCCTCTTATCCAAGGCTAGGGGCATGGTGATGGACAAGTCAGAAGTGATCACAAAAGAAAGTAATGTATGGTGGACAATGAAATACAAGAATTTATCAATATTAATAGTGATATTTTGAACAATGAGAAGACTTTAGATGTACAGATAGGTGAAGCAAGCAGTTTCAAGTACAAACTTCCCCAGGTGAAACTAGTACTGGAATTGAAACAGAAATGGAAACAAAAGCTAAAGTCAAACCTTCCAGAGTCACCAAAATCAAACCCAAAGAATATGAAACAAAGTGCATTGCTGTCATCACTTGCAGATTCTGGAAAAGGTTGAAAAAAGTGATATGGTGGTGCTCATGATGCTGATGTAGAGCACATGCCCATTCAGAACATATCCTTCATGCAAAATGCTACTGTCATACACATGGATGATGACCCTGAGATGGAGCAATCCATCTTTTCATCATAGAAAAATGAAACTGTTAGACTTAATGGTGTAGATGATGATCTGATCCTTGTGCAGCTCATGGCATCTGGTGGTCAGAATTCACCAAGCACTGATGAGGTGCTTGCAAGTCAAGTGCTTTGCCAATATTCTCCATCTCTGATGATACTTGATGAATCTACCTCTCAGTTAGATGTTCAAATTACCACTTCCTCCATGCTTCCTAAACTATATTCATTGTGAGTGGATGTGATTGATGGACTATTCACTTCTTATCCTTTGCCACACTGCATGCAAACCAAATCATATGACATGTCCCATATCCACCACTCTAGTCAACTGAAAAGTCTAAAGGATGGTAGTAGGGGCAAAATCAAGGAGAAAAAGACTTATAGTTGTTATAGGTAACTTTGGTGTGATCAGTCATTAATTTTTTCATAAAAGTTCTTTAATGTTATAAGATTGCATATTGTATGTTACACGAAGTGCTCTCTTGAGAATTGACTAGGGACTGACCTACTGGCAGGACACTCACGAAGAGGTATGACTCAGCCAGAGGGAAGATCTATACATTCAGAGAATGGTCAATGGGACTGTATGCTTTGAAAAAGCAGAGGAAGAACTCAGAGATACTTAGAGACGGTGAGGACTCAAGAATGATGCTGTATCGCACAGATCGAGAATAGGGAAATAAAGTACAAGGCAGCTGGTATATATATACTGAGGGATGTATAAGTGTGGAACCCTATGGAATGTGAAGTAAGGGAACTACTAAGCAATGATGACAGACATTGCTGCAGAGAGGCTGTCCAAGGAAACGAAAGAAAGATAAGACAAAGAAGGAATGACTAAACAAGAAGAATAGTGGTGTATGGATTCCCGATGAAAATCAGAAGATGAATATATTTAAAAGAGTAGAGTGGAAGGCCAAAGATGAGGTTATAGGTAGGATGAAGATAAGATAAGAGGAAAGTGAATGAAGAAAGGAAGAAAACCATAACATTGTACTCACTTATATTGCATATATGAATATAAAGAGGTGCAACCATGATGTAAAAATCTTGATGAAGTATTGTCTGAGAAGTGCTTCTAGTACTCTTCTGGTGTTTCCAAAATGGAAACATATTTCTAACTACTTTGTTATATTTTCATCTGTCATAATCTTCTATATCTAATTTTTAATTCAGTTTTCATCAGTATTTTTAAAAGCTCTTATTATGGTCACTGAAATCATCTTCCATTCTGAGTCTCATTTCCTCTACACTACACTTGGTGGCACTTTTATTGGACTCTGATCTTACAGATCAGTTTTAAGACTATCCTTCCTTACATTTAATGACCTTACATCCAGCACACTCCAACAGTGCAAAAAGAGCTGGATGTGATGCACAAGGAGCACTCTAGAGATTCTTTAGGTCCACTTTCAAGGACTGTAAGATATCTTACCTTTTGAAAGTAACATTTATTTTATTTAATCAATATAACTATATGACAATTTGAAGATGGTAATTTTGTATCAACTTCAATACCATCTTTGCACATTTTCACCATACCTTTACCACCATTTTCCCTCACCCTAATACCACCCACAACTCCTAGAGCTACAAGATAATGAATGAAGATGTAGTGCAGAGGGGCTGAGACCTAGTACAAAAGGTAATTGCAGTGGTCAGAAGGATCTTTTTGAAATCCCAAAGGAAACCAAAATTATATCTAGATTGAAGGGGGCTCAGAACAAGCAGGAATTGGTAGGAATATAAATAGAATAGAATGAAAAATAAAAATGAAAAAAATAGATAGGAAGTGATTAAAATACATCCATTGAAGCTGTAACTGCAGAGATGGGGGAAACAACCAAGAGAACTCAACTCTTTTGTATATATTATAGTACATCTACAAATTATCCAAGGGTTTTCACCCTTGGTACAAAGAGGACCCTAGTTTACTGGCATGCAGGACATAAACCAGCATCAGGTATGGGGGTTACAGGACAACAAAAGACACATAAAAGGTGTAGGATTGATGCATAAGAATGGAAGGGGTATACAGTGCAACAAATGAATATAATTTCACTTTATTTACAATGTTCCAATATACAATGATTTTAACCTATTTCAATTCATGGCAAGCCACTTGATTGTGAGAAATATTTCATTTTCATATCTTATGGGCTTGTCATGTGGTTTCTGAGGTCCTTGAAGGTGTGGTTGATGTCTCAGGCATGTTGTCATTATTAGATAGTAGTCACTCACCATTCCTTGCTCATGTATGCCCTTTACCTTATTTGGTGTGTTATAGCCATTCTGGTTTTGCTTCCCCTTAAGCTTAGTCTCTGGGAGTTTGTCCTTGACATTATCACTTTCTATTTCTGTTTTCAACATTCATCCCTTCCCCTTTTTTATTCACTTAACTTTATTCATATTGACTTAAATCTGACCAGTGCTTTATCTCTCACACTTTGATAACCTGGACCTTTGCTCTCATTTCTACTATTTCATCATAGCATACATCAAACTTGACACATAACCTCTACTCTGAAATGATGTTCTCACCATTCTGAAACTGTACCTACACTTTTTTAGTTATAAATGCATACAGTTGCATCCAACAGCATGTGATTAATTTATCAACACAGCCATAAATATAAGTTTTGACTACAAGAGGTTGTTTGAGGATTTTCATGCTTTAGAGGCAGCAACATATATGCACTCAATCATTTTTTCAACCAGTGTAAAGTCTGGGAATTATGATGGGAGGAAGAAGTGTATGTAACGTCCTGCAATGATCACCAACATTAAACCTTAATCAGGAAAATTTATTTCCTACCTTATAGACAAGATTTCAGAGGCTGAAGTTGTAGTGAGTGTGATGGTTATCAAGCATCACTTTGGATCACTCCTCTGGATATGGATTCATCTAGAAAAGCTATCACATAGGAATCTTCTATTACTTGCCTTGCAAGAACCTATTTATCATTGAGGTTATGTGTAAAGAACATCACAGAGCCTAGCACAGTCCTACCAAAATAACATAGTACATGTGGCCATTTTTTCACATTTCATTGATGATGACAAACTCAGATCTGTCATTAATAGAACAAGTTCAGAGAATCTGCTTGAACTTTCTGCATCAAAGCTCATCCTGTTCCAAAGCAATTTTCTTTCAAGTGAGACTAGCATTATCCTTGGAGTTGAGATCTCAATATCATGTCAACAACAAATCAGGTGTAGAAATCAGGGTCTTCAGAGTAAAGTTGATCAATAGCATCAAGGATTTCTTTTCTGTATATCCAACCAGAGGAGATGGCCATCAGTTAACATTTCCATCATCTTCTTTTAGAATCAATCAATAACAGCTAGCTTTTAAGACATCTAAAAGCTCATAAACCTTTTCAACATCAAAAACATGATTCTAGAGGCTGAGAGCAGTCCCCTTAAGGTTGTCACCAAGTTGATTAACCATCTAGTCATATATACACAGATTTATAGTATACAGCCAAGTTCATTTTCTTTTTGGTTACACCATCACTGCATATCATACAATTTTCCTTTCTTTCATGCGCTGCTGGGTCCATCCACCATTTAATAGATAGACACTCATGTTTTCAATCCTCTCCATAAAAATGACTATTTATGCCAATCTGATATATACAAGCATGTTATATTCTTTCTCCACCTATTATGACTACCCTGGGATGAAACATTCTCTTTACCTAACTTACCCCTTCTTCTATTTTTTACACCTTTCCTCAAAGCTGTACTGGCCATGAAATATCACTATCCATCACTCTGAGAATAGCAAGTTTACATTGACAACTTAACATATTCATTCTATGCCTTCCAAGTCACAAATAGACTGACTTAAAAGCCAACCATTCCTTCCCTAAGAATGAATGAGACTATTGTAACACACCTTCCCTAACAAACTCCTCACCCATTACTGGTAATCATGGATGGTGACAAGTTGTGATCTTGATAGAGATCAAGAGGTCATAGAATTTATGAGTTGCAACTTCAGGCTTGAATGTAATGAGGAGGGTACTGTTTAGGAAAGTAATCCAAGGTATATTCAAATAAAAAATAAAGAGAAGATATCTATGTCTATGGGAACATATGTGTCAAAGATGTATAGTTAACAGAAACAGTAGTGATGGTGATGAAAAAAAGAAAAAAAGGAAAAAAGCTAAGAGAAGATGTAAGAGGTTTATATAGACCAATTAAAACATAACATTGCCTATCAGTGATCAGACTAGAAGACTGATCACATTCATGAATGTCAAGCTAGCTGTAATTAACCTTCCCAGTCCTGATATGAAATTCAATCTCAGCTTCCTTCAACTTCTCACATCTATCAGCATCTTAAATAAATCTATTCATTTCATCATGTCTAATGGTCATAATAGACTTTTTTCTACAATAGAAAACATACAAATATTCAATACATCCTCATACTAATGCCTCAAACTAAAAAAACATTGGCCAAAAAAAACAGATCAGCAACTTCTACTTTTCAACCCCATCCCACAGCTTCCTTCCTTCCTCAATCCAGCTTCTTCAAGGTCACATATCTGTCCATGCAGGCAACTATCTTATTAACTTACAGCATCATCTGTGAATCCTTCTCTTCTTTCTTTCTAAATTTTTTTTTCTTTCCTCATCTTGTCCATCTCTCCACTACTCTACTTCTCCACCTTTCATTGCTTTAATACATACTACTCCATTCACAACTGCCTTTGTTGTCACATCTCCACTCAGCCTTTATCATACCTGAAGATCTTGCTTCATAACTACCAATATTATCCATCCCTTTCCATACAATTACTCTAACAATTATTTTCCAACCCAACCTTTTTGTATAGTCAGCAGCAGTATTATGCAGGCACTTTAATTGATGACTTTACTGAATATGGCTTGATCACTATGATATTGAGCCATTCTTCCATTCTGATATTAGAAATTGCCAGTATAGGCTGACAATAAAAATATCTTTGGATTTCTAACCCTCAGCATCTAGCATCCAGCCCCTAGCCCCTAAGCTCCCATATTATCTTTACAATTTATGTCTTCCTCTGCTAAACTCTGCACTTACTCTGGCTGCCATACCCCTACCAAACTTGCCTTCAGAAATCATGTTTGAAACTATGACATCTCCTCAATCTACTTTTTCTTTGACATTGATATCCTTTGATTTTTCATTGAAGGAAAAAGGTTCTTTTGCCCTTTTCCTGGCTGTTCTGTCTCTATGAACAGAAGTAATAGGGCAAAAAAGCACATACATGATGTATATAACCTCTCTGAGAACATTCCCATCTTCAATAACTATAAGTATTTTTTTAAAATATATTTTTATATTTTTTATAGATATCTTATTTTATTGTGCTGATACCACCACTCTTGACACCTCTAGTGATCTCCTTCTGATTTCACAAGCTATCAACTCAGAAGTTGAGAGCTTAGCAAGTCACTCCAGTAAGTTAATTCTCAACTTCTCTACCCTTCACTTAATACCCCACAGCTTTCACCTGAGTTACTTTTCTTCCAGGAGTTGCATATCTGGAAGGAGAAGGAGTCCTGAAAACTATCAGCATCTGGTACCACTGCACCCTCAAGATCCTTATATATCATAACTATAAAGTCAGTCTTACCTCAGATCATGTTAAAGGTCACTGTAAATCTGAAAACCACAACTTCTCTCTGTCCACTTCTACCCTTGAAAAACTCTCTGGTTTCTATCTTTTTCACAATGCATATCATCAATCAGACCAAGTTTTTCTCTCTTTTCTAGAAGGTCCCTTGATTGAAGCTTTGTTCCCTCCAGAGGATGGCTTTTTCTGCACTATTCCAGACTGTCTTTATGCTGTGAAAGATGAGGGTACTATAAGAAAACACTTCTAATTCCAGCATTAGCATGCCCATATCTCCATTGCTGCCTCCACCTCCTACTTTCCATACAAGGTCCAAGCACTCTTTCAGAGCATTAAAAGAATATATTTCTGCATCCACTCAGATTCTTCACTCCCTAGCCCTTCCACCTCTCAGCTTGTCAGTAGAGGTGAATGATTGTGACATGCTCTCAAACCTCTCTGTCTTTCTCTCCATATACAATGCTGCTTTTATTACCATTGACAAGAATCACACCCCTCCTTCCTTGCATAGGACCACTTGGTGGTATACTTATTTCTTGGAAGTTTGTCATTCTAGGATTCTTTGAGAACAAGCCCTCACTCTAAAGAGAAAACAAAGATTATTGGATATATATAAAGAAGATGTTGACTACCATCTTGAGGTCTTTCTCCCTTCATGACAGTCACCAGGGTGGGTTTAAATTTGAGTTTAATGAACACCAGCAATCATTACTAAAAGCATTCAAGATTACCCTGAAGGTTTCAAACTCAGAAAGAATGCATACCACCTGCTCTTCCTATCAAGCCATTTTCTGAAGCATCTTCTCCTAGAAAACCAATGCCAGCTGGAATGATATTATTCAGAGATAGCTATGGTTGAGAATGCTTCATTCTGACAGCAACTTTTATACTACTTCCTCCTTCACTCCTAACCTCATAAAGCTAAAGTATCTTTTCAAACAAGCAACCTTGCTGCAAGCTTTTCACCTCAGTCCACTTGAAGAGTTCTCTGAGGACCTGATAAGGTATGTAAAATAATTTATACTATGATATTTAACACTCTCAGCTTGCTCACCCTCAAATTTTCATAGGAGAGTTATTGTTCTATATGACTTCACTTTGAAGTTGGGTACTTCAACACTGTTCAATATAATTATTATGTTTAACAGAGTGAGTTATTGGCATATGTACGATATCTTACTGCATGATAGCCAAAGCCACATTTGTGTTGGTTGGAAGGGTTGACCCTTGCCTACCATTAATACACCCAAGTCATCATTCTGTACATATGCCTTTTACACTCACATTTTTTTCTGGTTCACCCCAAGTCCTTGGATGGACCAGGAATACAGTTAATAAAGCAATATATATCTAAGTACTTCACTTGCCATCCAGCTGGGGAGTAGAGTAAATTAATGGATGGACAGCTCTGTACATATTATAAAGTAGCTTAAATACATGTATATATCTAATAAACATCTGATCAATCTAATCATAAGATTTCCATCCTAAGTTTGCATGTATGCCTATGTAGTGGCTAGGCCAAGGTCACTGATTTTACCATGCTTAGACATTCATGTTTGTATCATGTTTCAACAGGAGATTATCACCACCATTCTTTCAAAGCACTCAACTTAGAGTCACATTAATGACCACAAGCACTGAGAGCATTTTTTCAATCAGCTACAATACAGGTAATAAAAACCTGCCATCCTAACCTTCTAAATGAAAGTCAGATTTTATAGAAATTTATTTATCTACTTTTACAAGAATGCATTGGGCCTCTCTCCTTAATCTTGTCACAGCACCAGATGAACACTTCTATAACATTATGGTAGCATTCTTCATTCTTCTTGTTTGATGTCACCTAATCAAGGTATTTGTCAAATGTCTGAGCAAGAATTTGCAGTTCTAACTTCATCAGTTTGAATATCTTTTTTATTTGTCCAGCAATGAAGGTGAACTTGAACACAATGTATTGAAATAGGTAGTCCTTTCTGAGAGAGTAAGGGCTGTGACAGCTAAGAGCCTCTCCATTTTGACATCTGCTTTGGAAAAGCCTGCAGGTAAAGCAGTAAGAGTATCACTTGAACTGAAATTTGCTCCAGAATTTATTATATCTTTCTTCCTCCACTTCAAGGCCAAAGCATGAATCAGGAAAGTGATCCAGAATAACTGACCCCTGCAAAAGCAGATGTCCTAAACAGGCTTTCAGCAATGCAGGTATATACTTTTCTACTTTTTTTATTTGCTCTAATTGTGCTTTTTTATGAACTTGTACAACCACTGCTTGTGCAGCAGAGCTAGTCTCAGGCTGTGACATCACCACATTTTCTTTCCCTCTGGATTGCTCTTTTGTCTGCAGGTCTGGATAGCTTGGTAAAATAATGAGGCTCCTGCTTCAGTCCATCCCTCTTTTCAATGCTAGAAGTGGCTTATGCAGACCCTTCATCTTGTCAAATATCTATAGCATCACTTTATCAATCACAGCAGGGCCATACAGCTTCTCATCCTTATCCACATCCTCATCCACATTACCCCTGTCTATCACTTTCAACTGGAAACAAATAATCTCAGGCTTAGACATCAAGTAGATAACACAAAAGCTAATAACATTACTCTCACCTTGGATGATGAGGCACCATCAGTCATTATAATGGGGATAATAGCAGGTCTAGCCATGGTTCTGATAATGTTCATCCTTGCCAGAGGGCCATACAGGTCATTGTTATCATTGCTGTCATTATTGTTGAGCACTGTCATTTTTAGCTGGAATAGAAGCCAATGCAATCAGGCATCAATTTGATGAGAATTGCTGTGTGATCAACCATACCTTTGATGATGAACCACTAGTCATGGGGATGATCCTATGCCTAGGCACTACCTTCCCAGCATTTATTGTTGGTGGGAGAACATACAAGTTGTTATTATCATTATTGTTGTTGTTGTCACCATTATCATCAACATGATTCTTGTTAAGTAATGCTATTTCTGCCAGAATACATTTCCAATCAGAGTAAGTGGATTAGAAATGGTAAGTCTTACCTTCAATGATAACACACTCCTTGGGAGGACAGGGAGCTTCAGTGCAATCTGGCTAGTGTTCATTATGTTACACGAAGCATCTCTTGATGGATCAACTAAAGGCTGACCTATAGACAGGACACTTATAAAGAGGTACAATTCAGCCTGAGGGAAGGGATTTACACATTCAAGAGAACAGTCAATGAAACTATACACTTTAGAAAAGTGGAGAGGATGCTTAGGGATCTTTGGGACTAGGAGTGATTCAAGAATATGCTAGATTACACAGATTGAGAATGGGGAAATAAAGTACAGGGCAGTGGATATAAATACTAAGTGATACATAAGTGTAGAACTTGGTAGAATGCGATAGAAAAACAGGTAATCTAAGCAATAATGACAAATATTACAGTGGAGAGGCTGTCCATGGAAGATTTGAGAAAGAACAGTAAAGGATAAGATCAAATGGCAATGATGGACATGTAAGGAAAGCCTACAATAAAGAGAAGATGTGAATACTCATAGGCTGAGATGTACATGCCAAGGATACAATAATATGTGGGTTTTAGTGAAGAAATAACAAAGATAGTAGGAGAAATGAAAAAAACTATAACACATCACTGCTAGGTGAACAGGGTGTGTAGAGTGACATGAATCGTATGGCACTCAATTGGGGTACTTGAAGCAACCCTACAACCACTTAAGTCTATAGGCCACTCACTTAGGATTGTTGTAGAAAGGAAAAGAGAAAAGGAGATATGTGTTCTTTGAGTCTGTTGATTATAAAGAAAAAACCAAAGAGGATGAACTGAGGTCCTCTTGGCCAGCTCTTGGGCCTTTATACAGTATACTACTTGTATGTTTGTACATATTTGGTATTTAATATTACTATATAAGTTCATACTCTTGATCCTAGCAATAAGAATAAGTTAGGTAAAGTCTGTGTGAGTCAGATAAAAGCAATGGGAATCAAAAATGCTATACCATAGCCTTAAGAAGAGTGGAAGTGAAGAAGGCTGTGAGTATTAATGAAAGATAAGAGAAATGTAGCTTGGTAATTAAAAGGGTAAGGCCATTGTGTGTCTAATATGTGGTCAAGAAGAGAAGTGTAATGAAAGAAGAGATAGTAATGAAAAAAATAAGTCAAAGTGGAAATAGAAAGGGAAACACATGTCGTGAGTCTAGATCATATCACATGATTTATTAATCAGCACTTGTTGGCTTTTGTATCATAGAGTCTGGATATTGTTGTAGAAAGTTGGGAAAAATGATAGAAATATCTGGAAAAATAGAGTGTGAATATGGGTTTTGTAACAGTGCTCTGTATACTTGTATATATGCTGAGGGCCATCAAGAGTAATAATGCTAGCATACACTTTGTATTGATTACTTTGTCCTAGTATCACCTTGATAGTAGTTGGACTGTTCAGATTTTTGGGGTTCCATATACACCCTGGTTTGGTGCTGAAGATGAACACATGTGACTCTTTTCTATCTTGCCCAGCCTGTCCATTTTCTTGGTGACAAGAAATTCATATTCAGGGTTCTTGATCATCATGAATCATGAGGCTTGTCTATTCCCTAGACAAACCCAGTGGTGCAAGCCATCACTTTCATCTTTCCTTTGTCTCATTTTTGGAGGTTGTCTTCTTTAGTATTGCCTTTGATGCAAAGTTCACTATAGTAGACAGTATAGCTTACATCCTTGGCAAATTCCTCTATATCTTTCAACATAAGCATTCATTTCTTGGATCACCCAGGAGAGACACTTGATGATAGCATAGAGAGAGTCAAAGCTGGAGCTCTTTAAAGTTGAGCATTATACAAAATAAAAGCCAATCTCTGGCCTATTGGTAAGTGCTCAGATAAAGCATGCTCAACCCAAGTTCATCCTAAACAGTTTCAAGAATTTCTCTGACATTGTGAGAGGGGAGGTCACTGACAGAAGGATAAGCTGTATGTTTTACCTGATACACTCCTCAGCCAAAGCAGTCCACTTATCTTAATGATCTGGATGACATCCAGTGATGTTATGAAACTTATCTATAAAGATCCTCTTGATGCAAAGGCCAACTGGTTGTGACAAGAGGCTAAATAGTGAGCTAGTCAGACAAGACTTTACAGAAGAGAAAGAAACATATGCTCTGAAATTATCCATACCAATGTGCTTGACCTGCACAAAAAGATTCTGCACATTCCAAAAATTTCTTTGTGTGAGAATAGTCTTGGCATTTTATGCTGACTTTAACACATCACTGGAACTGCTTCTCCATGAGGACTTTGAAAGGACAGATGACTACAGAGATACTTTTGATGCTCAAGATGGTGGTATAGTCCAAAGGATGCTTTTCCCTTCTCCTATGCTTAACATAACAATGGTGTCTTTTTCATCCTGCTTCATAACTGCCAAGATCATATCAATCTGCTCTTTGCTCTTTTCTTGAGCTTTTTGATCACTGTAAAGTTTTCTAATGACTGCATGGATTGATTTCTCCATTTCTTCTTTTGTAGACTCATCTGATATGGAAGAGATAAAGAAGTCAAGATATGATCTACTATTACTTATTATTACACCATTGTCATTGTCACCACCTTCTCACTGTTCTTCTTTATCACATGGTCTGAAAAGCTCTGTATAACAAATAAACTTCCTGCTGTCCTTATACATCTGTTTTTGAAGTGTTTTCTCATCTTCTAAAAAATGGTTGTCTAGAGCAAGAGGTGTAGGAGTAGGCCTTTTTTTTTTTTACACTGGCTACAGGGTGTGAGGAAGCTGCTGGGAGGTAGGAACAAGCAGAGAGACCAGTGATGAGTGTAATAGTGAGCAACATGGTGTTCAGGCTATGGAAATTTTGCTCATCAGAAGAGGATCAAATGCAGTAGGAGGGATGGGGATGTCAAAAGAAGGAGTGTATTGTTGAGGGACACTGTGTGCTGGTCAGAAAAGACCAGAGGATGTGAGCTGCTTAATGACCAAATAGGTGATCTTGCTGGACAGTTCAGGGATCATTTCAATGATAATCAATCTGATTTTGCTCTCATCAAAAGGCAGAGAGTTGTTTATAGGTAGTTGATGGCAAAAGAAGAAAGAGAAGGTTCCTAGGAGTTCTTGAATGGGAAATGGACTAAGACTAAGGAAGAAGTGCTATTTCTGGCAGACCCAACATTGCTTCTTGATCTCTCCATAGGTAAGATAAAGGTGATCTTCAAAAGAGTACCCATAGTGAACATGATCAACCTGAATGGAATGGTCAGCAGTCTTGGTAAGAGCATTATCCTTGAGAGTGGCAAAGGTGATGTCAGTAGATGTAAAATGCCTTGCCATAGTGATAGCAGCCTGTCAAAAATCTCAGGAATTCCAAGCACAGCTGAAAAGTTCTTGGTTCTTAGATCTAAACCAGATATCAATGTTGTCAGAGTCAAGTACTTGACCTTTCTGCATATGTATACAAATACCTATATTATTAAGAGTCAGAAATGGAGAGAGAATGGGAAAGAGGAACTTGTATTCAGTGTAGCTCTATAAACTCTACCCTGTAAACAACCTTGGTCAAGACCACCTTGGCTTCTTAAAGACCTCCAAGGAGCTCCAGAATTATGGATGCAAGCTGGCTAGAAGAAAAGAAAGTGCAGAAATCATACTCTGCAGCATTGCTCATCTTGTCATTTTAAAACTGAATGTTTTGCTGTTGGTTCCCATTCCATATTTGAAATTTGGTCAACTGGGTACCCTGCTAGAGATACTAAAAGTGATAAAGAGAGTATAAAGAATG
The DNA here is from genome assembly GCA_038094715.1 of Heimioporus punctisporus. Classification (NCBI taxonomy): domain Eukaryota; kingdom Fungi; phylum Basidiomycota; class Agaricomycetes; order Boletales; family Boletaceae; genus Heimioporus; species Heimioporus punctisporus. The sequence continues at coordinate 7,131 of JBBPUN010000049.1, read as the reverse complement.
TTGTCCCAAAGCCTCTCACACTGACTAAGGAATATCTTTACTTAAGGAATACCCCAGTAAAGTTCTTCTGTGTGGTTAAGCTCAGCAAGATCATAAAATTAAACTAGATAAAAAAAGAGGTTTCATTAATTTTTGGAAAACAGCTTTTCTTCAAGAAAGCTATAGCCCTAAAGGTCATTAGAGAGGTCATTGGAGATATATAGGCTGGTAGGCATGCAAAGATCACACTGGATGATCTTCCTATAAGTAACCTTGATCTGATTGATGAGAATCTTGATACCTTCTCAAAGATGATCAAGGGACATGATCTCAGTGCCTACAGTGAATTCAGCATAGTCACTTGATATTATTGCCTTGGAGTCCTTGATCTTGGAGTGAATGAGAAAGATGGCAAGTTTGCAAAACTCCTTCTCACCAGAGAAGGTGTGTACATATACAAACCAATTAGCATTTGCTGGCATCCCCAGTGTGCTCAAGGGTTAGAACGAATGTAGAAAGTAGAGTGAAAGAGAAATTATATATATGGGACACTCACTTGAGCATGTTGATGGCAGACCAAGGTCAGCCCTTCCAACCAACATCTACATCACAGTGAAAATGCATATATACACTAATGACTTGGTAGTTTCTCTGGCAAGAAAAAAATGTAGTATAAAGTGATACACATGCTAATGACTTGATAAAACCCCTTCCCTGGTGAGAAGACATGTGCAAATATCCATTGCTTAACATCTGCTGACATCAGTTCACTCAAGAGTTTGAGCAAATGTATAAAGTAATGCAAATATAATGATATATGTGTAGGACACCTGTTTGAGCATGTTGATAGTGAGCCAAGGTCAGCCCTTCCAATTGACATCTACACCACAGTGAAAATGCATACATGCACTAATGACTTGATAGTTTCTCTGGTGAGAAAACATATGGCATAAGGCAGCACACATACCAATGACTCAGTTGAACCCTTTCCCTAGCAAAAAAATGTATGCAAATATCCACTGCTTGGCATCTGCTAGCATCCCCAGTTCACTCAAGAGTTTGAGCAAATATATAAATAATATGAACATAACAGCATATATGTAAAACACCTACTTGAGCATGTTGATGACAGGCCAAGGTTGACCCTTTTAATCAACACCTATACATACTACAGCAAAAATGCACACATACACCAATAATTTAGTGGTTTCTCTACCAAGAATACATATGGCATGACATGCTGTGACCCATAAAGATGCTAATATACAACAAAGTTAAGGATACAATATTCAGTAACCTGAATGTAGTAGTTGCCCATAACAGCCAACTATATGCCTCAACTGTTTGAATACAGTAAGAACAACCCAGGAGCAACACAATGTGGGGAAAACTGTATTATGCTGGGACTCACTAAAAGCATGTATATTGGAGTGCAATATGCTTGTATAGTAACTAGAAAAAAAAAATTTAAACTCAGTCAGCTAATAAGTCAATATTAACCTAACATAAACAAACATGTATTATAATCTAATGTTACTCCCATAGTTAAACTAGAACAGTAGGAACAAGGAGCTATATCATACAATGACTGCATATAGTCATCAAGAAAGTAAAGAACAGCTAGGACAGACATAGCATGATTCTAAAAGCACTCTTTGATCATTATCTTTGTAAATAGCAAGAGTTGATGTTGTAGCCATTCCATTTCCCTATCAGCTTTTCAGACTATCATCATGCTCAAACAGGCCTTCTTGCATATGGTCAATATTCTCCTACATTGTAAATGTCATGAAGACAAAGAAGCAAGTTCTACATGAGTCAACTGGTAAGGGAAAAAATCATGAAAACCACTCTAAAGATACAGATATACAGGAGGAGGAAAGAAAACTGTTCTCTTTTGGACAACTTTGCTAAAGATTAGGCTTTTTTGTTCCACATGCATCTACATTATGTCTATACAAAAGGTTTGACAGGCTGCTTTGTGAGTATATATAAACTTAAACAGACAAAGAAAGCTTGTATATTTAAAGAGCTATCTTTTTGTCAGCTGTCATCATTCTTTAACACTAAACATGGTCCATATATGGCAAACAAATTCTATAAAGAATTTTCAGATATCTACTGAATCCTTCCTCTTCTTGCCTCAGATGTGGATAGATTATGTCCCAAAACACTGCCTGATACAGCTTACTGATGGAATGCTGTTATGAGATCCTAGACAGATGAAAAAAGCAGTGTTACATAGTTGAGGTGTTCAAGAATGATGGTGAAGTGTTAGGTTATCTGCCAATCCCATTTTAATACAGGGAAGGGTGGATCTAGCTATGCTATACAATTGTTTATTGGCTCTCCATATGGAGGGTCTGATTGAAAGAAACAGAGAGTCCACCTTAGTTCAGAGATCAGCCATAAGACCTTGCAGAGAGGTGTGTCAATAATACTGGGTGCTGTCTGGTGAAATATCTCCATGCCTGATAGATTATTATAAAAGAGCTTCTAGAATATACATTTGAGGATGAAGACAAAAGCTAAAGTCTGAACATTTTAGATGAATTTTTGATTTAGGATTACTATGATTGGCTGTGAACAAGGAGGGAAAACATTCTGTCAAGAGAGTTATGGAACCTGCATCTTGACCCCACTCACCTTAATAATAAGAACATCTTTGGTAAGTTGCCTTTATCCCTCCCTGTTTTCTTAGATATGAGCTTGTGCTATTCACTTTCAGCTCTCACTCTCAACAAGCACAATGTTCTTCAATAAATAATTACACTAAAGGTATATCCTGGTCAACAGGTGACCTGATTTTCTAATAAAATAAAGTATTTTGACTTTCAGGACATCTTCAAATCTACATTGAAAGAACTTATTATATTTTGTATGATGAATAAATGGCAGTATAAATTAGATTATTTGTATGATGTTGAGAAATTAGTCATCCCCACTTTGTGGCATAAGTATCATAATTCTGAGATTCAATTCCTCAATTCAGAGAATGAACAGGAAAGGACACTTTTTAACTTGAGGGAATTCACATTTCACAGATAGTATATCGTTCTGCATTGGACTTGGATTTGACTAAACATAAATAACAGAGGCCTAATCCCACTTGATCCACCTTCTAAGACAGCATAGATGGTCTTTTCTCATTCTCTTCAGATTATTTCTAAGAAGCTCATTCTATACACAACTCATACCAGGGTTTACAAACTGGTGAATCTAATAACAGATCATCCTCTAGTACACACCCAAAGCAGAAGGCAGGGGTGAGAGTAAAGGTGTTAGGACTTACCAACCTTCACACGATCACTAAGGGCGCGCGCAAAGGAAAGGCAACAAAGAATGATCCTAGATTAGAGACTATCCTACAACACCAAGGGTATTTATACTAACTAAAAAGCTGTGTCTTATCTTGACGCCAGCACCACCCTCCCTCAACATGTAGACAGAAAGTAAAGAAACGTGGAGGAGGGGAGGTATGCTTATCGTAAGTCTAACATTACCTCCTTTTCAAGATTGATACTCCGTATCAACAATGGGAAATTCGAAACAGTCAGAAGTAAAATGTATGTATCTTTTTCAAAATTCAAGGAATTCTAGAGTGGAGAACAAGGGAGACGGAATTGGAAGAGGTTCCTTTCGACATATGGGACAATTACAGGGTGGATCGACTTCAGTGGAAGAGCGTGTGTGTTGGAGAAGTGTAAAACGAACTGTGAGTCAAGGAGCATTGGGGTTAGAACGATGGAATGCTTTGATGGCTTGTGTAGCATTTCCCAAGTTTTTTACTTTGATCCATTTGTTCTCTTCTCGTGGGAATCCTTTCCATTTAACGAGGTATTCAATAGTATTTCTCGATCTCCTCAAGTCCAGTATCTGTTCGATTTCATGCTCTTCTTGCCCTGACACTATTTTGGGAGGAGGGGGAGGAATTTGTCGCTGAGATGGAAATTCACTAGAGTGATAGGGGTGTAATAGGCACTCGTGGAATACAGGATGAATTTTCTTCCACGAATGATCCAATTGAAGCCGATACAACGCTAGTCCTTCCTTTTTTATGACCTTGAAAGATCCATATCTTTTGTCATCTAACTTCTTGGAAGGTCATTCGGTTCTAATGTGGATAGCTTCCAGCAACACCAAGTCCTCAGGGCGATATTCGACAGGTGGTCTGACTTTTCGATCGTGAAATCACTTCATGTCATAGGCTGCATTTTTCAACGCGGTTTTAGCGATCTCTTGTATGGTTTTCATCTCTTCGACAAATTCGTGGGCTGCTGGATTTCTTACTACTCTCTTTTGGTAAAAACCCAATCGGGGTTGTTGTCCATAATTGAGTATAAAGGGAGAGTATCCAGTGGCTGATGACGTTAATTGATTATGGGAGAATTCGGCGATAGACAGCCAGTCAGACCAGTCGTTCTGTCGGTGATTGGTATAAAGCCTGAGGTATTGTTCCACTCCTGCGTTGACTCTCTCCGTTTGTCCATCCATCTCGGGATGATATGCCGTAGAAGGATTCCCTTCGATTTGTAACAATTTGTAAAGTTCGGTCATGAAAGAAGAAACAAATTGTGGACCCCGGTCAGAAATGACTTTTTTGGGTATCCCATGAAGTTTGAAAATTTTGTTTTTAAATATAGAAGCCACGAACTGAGAAGTAATATCCATAGTAATGGGGAAAAGACGAATCATTTTTGAGAAACGATCTACTACAACTAAAATGCCATTTTTTCCATTCGATTCGGGTAAGGGTCCTATCATATCTATAGAAATGATTTCCCAAGGGGCGGTTGGAATCTCATTGGGATGTAACGGGGTTTTCTTTCCTTGTCTATCTACTTTGGTTTTTTGACATTTGTCGCAGCCTTTTACGTATTTTATTATATCTTTTTTTATGGTGGGCCAGAAATAATGTGTTTTGATAAGATCATGCGTTCGTCGCACCCCTGGGTGTTCTGCAATCGGGTGATCATGGTAGTTTCGTAAGATTCTCTCCTTAAGGTGGGAAATTGGTGGAATGTAGATCAGGTGTTTCCATCGTATCAGACCATCTTTCTTATTCCACACCGAATCCTTTTCCTCTAATCCCTTCACCACCTGGCTTTCTACGTTCTTTTGTCCTCTTTCTATTTCCTCTTCAATTTCCATTGGCTGTCGTACTTGTAAGTGTTGGATTTGTTCGGCATCTATAAGCGTCTGTTGCTGATTATCTTTTTTCACCTCCTTTTCATGATCTGGCCTTCTGGAAAGTGGGTCAGCTGGGTTAGTAGATCCGGGTCGGTGTGAAATGGAGAAATGGTATTCCTGCAATAATTGCTTCCATCGGGCTTGTCCTCTGGACAAATCTTGGGATTTCGTATAGTAGGTTAAGTTTTGATGATCTGTAAGGATGGAAAAAGAATGTTGGGCGTCGAGCAAGTAGTGTTGCCACTCTTTTAGGATGTAGATAATAGCGAGCATTTCCAGATCTGCGGCATGGTAATTTCGCTCTGCGTCATTCAGGGATCTAGAAATGAATGCAACAGGGTGCCATTTGTTGTCAAACTGTTGGGAGAGAACAGCTCCTATCCCGATAGACGACCCATCGGTTTCTACTCAAAAGGGTCGGTTGTCGTTAGGCATCCGTAAGGCAGGCGCTGTTGTTATGACCTGTTTTAATTTTTCGAATGCGAGGGTGTGGTTTGACTCCCACACAAATTCGACCTTCTCTGAAGTAAGAGCATTCAATGGTTTGGCGATCTGCATGAAGTTCTTTATGAACCGTCGATAGAAGTTTAGGAAACCTAAAAATCCTCTCAACTCCTTGCGGCTTCTTGGGGTGGGCCAATCGGTAACTCCCTTTACCTTGAGAGGATCCATTTTAATGACTTGTTTCCCCACGATAAGGCCTAGGTATTCGGTCTGCGTTTGCTCGAACTCGCATTTGGAATGCTTCACCGACAGTTTGTGATCTTTTAAGATTTGTAGGACTTGTTTGACGATTTGTCGATGTTGTTCCAGGGTTTTGGTGTAGATGAGTATGTCGTCTATGTATACGAGGACTACCTCTTGGTCGATCAACTCTTTAAAAATGTGGTTCATCATCGTTTGAAAGGTTGCCGGAGAGTTGGTCAACCCAAAAAACCTAACCAATGGTTCGAATAGGCCTCTATTAGTATGGAATGCCACTTTCCATTCGTCTTCTTCTTTCATCCTGATATTGTTATATCCCCATCTTATATCTAGTTTTGTATAGTATGAGGCATCCTTTAGACGATCCACCAGTTCGGAGATTAATGGTAACGGGTATCGGTTTTTGATGGTGATGTCATTAAGCTTTTGGTAGTCTTGTACAGGCCTAAGCTTTCCGTCTTTTTTCTTTATAAAGAAGAAAGGAGATGCGAATTGAGATTTAGAGGGGCGGATTCTTCCTGTTTTGAGATTTTCCGTGAGGAATTCGTCTAGTTCCCTGGCCACTGTCAAGTTGTACACCTTGCAGTCCACCGTATGATCCCCCGGTAGAAGTTCAATGGCATGGTCCCAAGGTCTTCACGGAGGAAGTTCGTCAAAGGTTTCTTTCACGAAGACGTCCTTGTACTCATGGTATTGGGTCGGCACCGTTTGTTCAAACATCTTTTCCTCCTTTTTTCCCAAGACTGCTAGTTCAGTTGCAAGAGTGCACAAATATTCATCATCCATTTTGAATATCCTCTCATCTTCTTCCTCGTCTTCTTCTTCCCTTATTAGTCCCAGAGTATGATCATTTTGACAGTTAAAGGTGATTTCGTGGGTTTTCCAATTGATGGTTGGATTGTGTTTTCTCAACCAATCATGGCCTAAGAAAATGGGGTGGGTGCTTAGGTTGGACTTGGCCATGGCGATGTGTTCCGAGTGTTCGCCTACGTTGAGGGTCAATGTCACAAATTCGCGAATGGATCCGCTGTTGTTGATGCTTTCGTTGGCGTTGTAAACTTTTATCGGGGCAGGGAGTTGATGTGTCACTAACCCCTTTTCTTCTGTGAATCGTGTGTCGATAGTGGTTCCTGTAACATATGACTGAAAATCTCACTTTCTTTCCGATGTTCCGACCGGAACTACTGTTCCGAGACCTTCCGGACCGGAACCACTGTTCCGACGCACTGTCCCAACCCATTCCGACCCACAATGGGC
>JBBPUN010000048.1:19093-34784 GCA_038094715.1 Heimioporus punctisporus | reverse complement strand
CAGAAAGCAGAACTAATACAAATATGGAACAGAAGTCATAAGCGAGAATGTAATTACGAAGAGGGAATTATATGAAAGGTCCGGAGCCCAGGAGTTGCACTCCTGGGGAGAACGCACCGGAGTTGAATGGATCAGTACCGGAGAACTCGGAGTGGACTTAGCACGATACGGGATATGACAACCACCTTCATACTGGGAATGGGCTCTGCTTCATGCAACCCACATTTACAATCAGACCCCCCAAGCACGTCTTCGTTGGGATACACCCCTTACACTACTTCAGGGGGAGAAACCTTCGATTTCTCACTTACGTGTCTTTGGTTGTGGTGCCTATGTGCATATACCTGAAGAAAGAAGAGGTGGAAAACTGCAACCTAAATCGCAGCTTATGATCTATCTTGGTGTCGCCCAAGGAAGCGATTCTAACTTTCTATTCATGAGTCCTACTAATGCTTTAATCACCTCAGCTCATGCTATATTCGATGAAAATCTCTTCCCTAGATGCCCTGGATCAAAACCTCATCTGCCACACTCTGGTCCTATACCCCCAGTTCACTCACATGATGATGATGGGGATTCCTCCTCTGATTCTGACTCCTCTTTCTCTGATTGGGAATCTGATGCGGCACAGCCTGCTCCCCAATCCTCCTCTTCTCCCAGGCCTAGTTCTCCTCTACAAAACGAACCCGGAACTCCTCCACAGACCCCTAGTCCTGTACCTCCAGCTCCACCACAAACACCTCCCTCCAATCGTCCTCCTCCTGTTGGACCTCCTCCTATACCCAGACGTAGTGAACGCTTACGCAACCCACCTACACGTCCTGGAAATGTTTATGGAGAAAAGCGCCATCCTCTCAAACAATTGAAGGATATAGAAAGTGCCACCAAATGGAAGGAACTCATAGGTGAACAACCTGGTCCCTCTCAACCTACAACGGAACCTACCATCCCTGGTGGTCTACCTACTGAAGACTCTGAGTCCGAAATAGAACGCCTCACCAGTGAAGGGGGAGATGCATTGGTTTCCTACCTTTGTGAACGCGCCATTCCACATCCAATAGCGTTTGGTGCTACCCCCAATCTGAGAGAATGGACATTCCATGACATCCTGAAACTCCCTGAACAAGAGCGAAAGGATTGGCTTAAAGCCTGTGAGGAACAACTCCAAATGCTCAAAGACCACAAGGTCTATGAAATTGTGCCACACCCACAGCACAGAAAAGTGATTAAAAATTGTTGGGTATTTGATCAAAAATCAGATGGTCGTAAACGTGCCCGCCTGGTAGCCAAAGGCTTCTCTCAGGTTGAAGGCCTAGACTTTGACCAAGTCTTTTCCCCAGTGGTCAGATTCGAAACTGTGCGCTGTATGTTGGCACTTAGTGCCTTAAATAACTGGTACATCACAGGATTAGATGTAAGATCCACCTATCTATATGGCAAACTGGACGAGGAAATCTATATGGAATTTCCTGAAGGTTTCTTGCCACCTGGACACAAAGGCAATGTTCTCCGCCTACTACGTGCACTCTATGGACTCAAGCAAGCCGGCTTAGCCTGGTGGAAAGCTCTAGATAAGTCCATGGCAGACTTAGGCTTCAAGCGGACCTGATCAAACCTTTGTAGACAAGGTTAAGGCTGCATTCATGAAGAAATGGGAATGTCGAGACCTTGGGGAACCCTCTGAATTCCTCAGGATGAACATCAAGCGCGAAGGTCAAACTATCCGGATAGACCAACGCGATTATCTTGAAAAAGTCATTGAGAGATGCGGTATGCAAAATGCCAAAACCGCTCCTACACCACTTCCACAGGGTTATTACCCTTTACCAAGTGAACTCCCAGTCCAACCTGAGTTACGGACGCGTTTCCAAACTGTGATTGGATCACTACTTTATCTAATGATTGGGACTCGCCCTGATATTTTGTATGCGGTTACTCAACTCGCTCGAATGTCTGCAAATCCTTCAAAGAAACATCTTGATCGTGCCTTATATATATGCCATTACCTGGTTGGCACACGTGATTATTGCATTACCTACAACGGATCCAGTGACAAAGGCTTAATTGCCTGCACTGATGCAGATTGGGCTCAAGATCCCATCACTAAACATTCTCAAACCGGCTTCTATATCAAAATGGCTGATGGTGTGTTCTTGTGGAACTCACATCTTCAAAAGTCCACAGCTGTCTCTTCCACAGAAGCTGAATATATGGCACTCAGTGACTGCTCACGCCAATGCACGTGGATTCACCATATGATGGGCAAATTAGGCTACAAGCCGAATTGAATACCCATCTGTGGAGACAACCAGGGTAGCCTCTTCATGGCACAAAACCCAGTTATCGAACGCCGCAACAAACACATAGACGTCAAGTATCATTTTGTACAAGACGCAGTCCTGTTGCACAAGTTAATAGAGCTATTCTATATCCCAGGGACTGACAACCCAGCGGATATGTTCACAAAGAACCTTGGACATGTCAAGTTCAAGCAATTTCGCTCACAACTTGGACTAGAGTTTAACTCTTAGCGTTCCCCTCTATTAAATAATGCTTCTAGTACACTGTACCAAGCAAGGGGGAGTGTTGAACGGAACGCTTAGTATTCATACTTAGTAGATAGTTCACACAATATTTTACTATAAAAGATGTAACTCTTAGCTGAGTTTAAATTACAACTCTTTTGACCCTGACTCATCATTGACCCTGACAAGGAACTACTCGACACTCAAACAGGTATGTGCTAAGTCCTTTCCTAGATAGCGCACTCGCAACATACAGCCGCTGTTAAGTCGAACAGATTCACATCCTAGTAGCATAACAAGTCAAGATTTGCCATGGATCATCTTGGCCCAACATGCAGACCTGTGTTTTTCTGGCAAAGAATCCATCACCAACCGGCGTATGTCTATAAATCGGAAGCCGAGTTTACCAACGTGTTCATTCCCGGTGCTTCACCAACACCCCAATTGGTATAGTAGTCAAACACTTTTAGATCCGATATCGGACCCAAGGTAAGTGAGCAAAGGAAGTAAATTGCAGCTTAGGTCGTGATTCTTGCACCAACTCGGTATCCCCATGATCATGTACTGGTCATCCGTTCTTTCCTCTTTTTTAGCCACCATGAATCTCGGAACCGTAGCCTCGATGATCGTTCTACTCGGCTTTGGTGTACTGTGTCTCTGCGAAATTTATGCAAGATACAAGGATCGCCATCTACCACCTGGTGTATCTGGTTTTCGATCCCTCTTTCAGATCCCAAATGAAAACCAGTGGTCAAAGATGTTCGAACACAACGCAAAGTATGGTATGTTCATCCAAAATCTTCAAGTTCGCGTCGCCGATTTCTCGTGGAACAGGCAACATTGCTTCCATAAGCCCTTTTGGACTCAACATCATTCTCGTCGGTTCTGCCAATATCGCGGAAGAGCTGCTCGAAAAACGTAGTATCAACTACTCTGACCGCCCTCGGTCAGTCATGGCCGGAGAGCTCTCCGGATGGGGAAATAGCATGCTCTTGTCCAATTACAACGAGTGGTTCCGTAGCCAAAGAAAATGGTTTGCTCAAGAAATCGGAAGCTACTCTTCTATCGCAAAGTTGCACAAAATGATCGAGTTCGAAACGAGACGCTATCTCCGATCCGTACTTGACCAACCAGAGAGCGTTCAAGCACACGTCCGCAAGTGCGTTTGCCTCAAACCTCCCTCTTTACTTCCTCACGAGATCCGTCAAGGAATCTGGCGTCTATTGTGTTGCGCATCTCTCACGGATATGTGACTCAACCCGGAGATGATCCGCTCGTTGAACTGGCCCGTGTGGCAAGCTCACAACTGTCCATGGCGACCTCGGCGGGCAAGTTTTTCGTCGACTATTTACCATTCTGTGAGTAATAGGTGTGTTATATTTATTTTCGACGCATCTGATGGGATTTTATCTCTAACAGTGAAGCACGTCCCGTCGTGGCTTCCTGGGGCAGGATTTAAGAGAAGGGCAAGGGAATACGCTGCTGTTGTACAGGACTCGGTGGAAATCCCTCATAGTTATGTCAAGTCTCAGCTAGCAAGTCCTCCTGATGATCACCTTGAATTACACTAACCGATCCCTGAGGCTGCTGACACCGCACTGCCCTCATTGGCGTCTCGTTTGATGAGTAAACCTGGACTGACGGAGGGGGAAGAATACAGCATCAAATGGACAACGGCGACGATGTATATCGGTATGACCCTATCGGTCTATAAACTGGTTTAATGCCGAGGTTTCGAACGCAGGTGGTGTGGACACGGTGAGGCGTCATTCTTGTGTTACCGCCGGAGTTCGAGCCGCTTGCAGACGACTTCTGTTGCCTACGCGTTCTATCTCGCGATGACACTCAATCCTCGCATCATGAAAAAAGCGCAAGAGGAACTGGACTCTGTTGTCGGCACTGTTCGTCTGCCAACGTTCGCCGACAGGGCGTCTCTCCCTTACGTTGAGGCTTTATTTACGGAACTATTGCGTTGGCAAAATTCTGGCCCTTTAAGTCGGTGATTCCATCTTATTTTCCCATTTCACATAATCCTGTTTCCATAGCTGTCCGGCGTACAAGGGCCGACGACACATACAACGGATATTTGATATCTGCGGGGTCTTACGTGTTTGCGAACATCTGGTGAGCTTTGATTATATACCGGCGAATATTACATCGAGAAGTTCGTATCCCAGGGCGATGCTCCGCGACGAAAGAAAGTACAAAGAACCCACGGAATTCATACCTGAAAGATTCTTGGGGGAGAATCCAGAACCTCACCCTGGGAATGTCTGTTTTGGTTTCGGACGCCGGTGAGCGTCCGTCAAGAAATCTCGGTTAGATGACAGCTAACTCGTCGGTCTCATCTCGTGGGTAGCAAATGCCCAGGTAAGCGATGCAGTCGACATGATGGACCTTATTTTCTACGCGACCCCTCTTTCCCAGGTCAATTCCTCGTCCATTCGACCATCTGGTTCATGTGCGCCCAAGCACTTGCCGTATTCGATATATCCAAACACGTCGAAAATGGAGTGGAGGTTACGCCCGAGCTTAAGTTGATCGGAGCGACAATTATGTACGTCTTTTATGGTTTTCACATGCCCGCCAACGGTCAATGCCGCGCAGCCACCAAGCGCCATTTAAATGCAGGATTCGACCCCGCTCTGTGGAAGCAGAAAGACTGATACGTGAGGAATTTTCACTTTTGGAACAGGATCCAACAAGCTCGCCTGGATGTGCTTGACTTTCACGTAATACTATGAAAGCATACTGGACCGTCAGTCGACGATATCTTGAAACGATCAATTGCTACAAATGTGGTGTGTGTGTGATTCCGAGATATGTCGGCAGCGCCGAGCCGAGTAACGCACGCAAGTGCTTATTGGGTGAAATAAACCGCTCCTCCGAACCTTGAAGTTCACTTCCGAACAATACGATCCCCTCAATGGCAAGGAAACACGCAGTAACGACGGACGGACGGCAAGCGTACTTACATTGTGCGCGGCATTACCGTGCTCATATTAGCCACAGAAAGAACGCCGGAGTGGCGTCATCGCCGCTATTCTTCTTCGAGCGATGTGAGTCACCTTGTTGTCCATCAAGGAAATCGGTGACGTCATGCGCGTATCTTTTACAATGCCCAGTTTCCCGCTAGGCTTCTAGTTGACCTGATACAAACAAAGTTAGATGCCTTCTCAGATGATGACTGAAAGGCCCTTTCTCCCACACGGTCAGGACAAGGTCTCGTGTTTCTGAAGGAGACGCTAGACTTTGAATAGTAAAACACTCCTTTTCTGTACTTCCGTCATCCAAAAACGTCCACAGGGAGATGGGAGATGGAGCGGTATTTCAGAAGAATGACGGCACCAAGTCTTGGGATGTGTTACAAGACCGAGCTTTGCGCACATTTTATAGAAACCGCGTCGATGGATGCCGTTCAGTACCCGCAAGGATGGAATCTCTAGACACCCGCGCCTATTATCTCAAGGCCATCCTCCAATCCAGTGACAGGCAACCAGGTTGACGCAGAAAGTGGTAGTGGTCACGATGCTGTCGAGCCCTCCAGGGAACCGAATCCTCACACGGAGAATAATCCAATTCTTAGATACCTGGCAGGACTGGTGAGATTAACAGGCTGTGTATTTCGCGCTGGCGTTATAGTTACAACTCCGCACACCAAGTTATACTACGGCTTAGTGGCTTGCATGGAGTTTCTGCCTCTGTGCCTCGACATTTTGGGCATCAAAAGCGCGCAGTTTGCTTGAACAGGATTGCAGGACGATTAGGCCTGTAAATTGAAACATCTCCTCGAGCATGATACGATCACAATCACAATCCAGAGCAAAAAAAAAATCTTCAGTTCAGCTTCACGGTCTCATGCTCAATGTAGATATCTGTAGCACACGCTGCAGTGTCCACATTACTTGCTGTTAATACGGCTACCAAAAAAGTCATGAATCTCAACTCGACGTTTCGTTCTCACTACATAAGTGCCCCCCTAGGATTCCTAAGGGACTCGGCGATCCCAAGGAAGGTCTTCGAGAGTTGGACCTGTAAAATACACGCTAAGCCAAGAATAACCTAATGTCTGTCTGAAACAACTTACACTATCAAGCGCTTCGTGGAATGACGATTGGGCACACGACAGCGCTGGAGTCTTACTCTGCGCATCAAGGGCAACAGCGACCATACGCTGCATTCTAGTGGAGGTTGTCTTAGGTCCGAACAAGATGGCGTGCAACGAAAGTCCTTTTCTACGTAAAAGTAAACTTTCAAGGGAGCGTGTGGAGAAAAAACACGCACCCTTTCTGTGCCGTTCTGCGGAAGATCTTTTGCACGACACTATCGCTAACAGAGGCGATGCCATCGGAAAGGAAGATGATCACGGGTGGACGCGTGTCATCCCACCACTGCGTTATGGCCGTATCAGCAGCCTTGAGAGCTTTGTCAAAACAGTTTCCACCTTTAGGTGCATTGGGAAGGAGTAGAGAGAGAAGCTCATCTGGTGATCTCGTCGTATCATTTTCGCACACAGATATCGCTTCCTGAGCGTGTAAGATAACGGTATTTGAGTCGCGCTCTAAGCCTAGACTGGCTTGACGAGCCACCCAGAAGCTATGCAAGGCAGCATATACAGCGCCAAGTCGATCATTCCTACCATTTGCACGAATCTTCGAGCGAACGACCGAGGTCTCTAGTGGTTGTCTATCTTTTCTGTTCATCGACATCGACCTGCACATAGTTGTCAAACTGCCCAATCCAAACGGTTTGAAACCGCTCGCCTGTCGATCAGAAAGATGCTATTAACCAATATGTCAGTTTCGTGAAAGTGTACGATTGTGGGTACATACACGTGGAAAGGATGTTGTCGACTGGACGGGTTCCTACACACAAACTGATGGCCATCTCTTGAAATATATCCTTGAGTGTGCTGAGTGCCTTTTGCACTCAAAGGTGCGTGAAACAGCGGGTGAATACAATATGATGGCGTAGCAGGCTTTCCTCCAGAAGCAGCGTGTTCCAGTCCTAAATAGATATCAGTGAAAGAACGCACAAGAAAAAAATGGTTGAGGCTTGCCAGCACACATTGAATCGCTGGATTTCAACGGTAAATAGACTGAAGACGAACCCATACGTACGACGGGACTCACCACTTGGCAAAGTTTGCTTGCTCCTCTCGCGAGTATGGATCCTTGAACCCTAGTAATGATGGTAATCTGTCAGCGGAAACCACCGAATGATGTTTGACTTACCACTGCGCTTCCAGAACAGGTTGTGTGTCAAGAAATCTTTTGGCCGCTCCGGGTGCGGTCGTAGTTTCTTCGTTGCGTGAAGAATTTCTTGGTTTCCTCTGCACCCGTTTTCCGCTCTACAATAGTCGATGTGGACGTGCCGACCGATTGATGAGCACACCAGACTGCACATCATCGGTGCGCCTTCGTCGTTGGTGGAGAACCGTCGGCCTTGAACTTCGATACCTACTTCATCTGGGCCGTCAATGGACCATCGTACGTTTGACATGGACCCATGTCGAGTTTCATGTTCTTGCTGGGGATGGCCTAGAAAGCTTTTAGCGTGCGTAGTATTAATGAAAGTACTTAAATCTTACCCAATGGAAGTGTGCAGTAATACTGGCAGCTCACACATCTACCCACCCATTGTCAGTTGGGAAAGTATGGCTCGGAGCCCACTGACCTCGCTTGGCAGTAATGAATGACTTTCGGGTCCAAACTATGGTCGTGTGAACCTTTGTGCTGAAGTTGGCCAGCGGGGATGGGCTTGACACATTTAAGTCGTTTTGCAACTATGTATCCATTATCTGTAAGCTGCTGATCCCACTTCAGAGCTCGTTGACAGTACCTTGAGAATACTATATCATACGTCAAACCGACGCCACTCAGTAACTTGACTAAACCGAAGGATGTAATGCGTTACCTTGGTGTATTGGAAGCATTCATGCATACCCTTGAACGTTTCTTCGACCGATTCAGGTGCTGTATCAATTTCACATACCCCCGGAGCTGTGCATCGTTGCGAGCAAGGATGTGGTTCCCTGTATACTTTGTCTGGACACGAAACTGAATATGTACTAAATCACGCACCCACAAAGATGAATAGCATTTGTTTCTAACGCGTGGAGATGGTCCGGACTCGAGCAAGGGTGACCACAAAGCTGGCAAGATATAGGACAGTACTGTGCGTCACACTGATGGCGCTCATGCTCGACATCACTGACAATCAGGGCTTAACGACGACTGTATGTATGAACGAGTGAACTTACACTGAAATTTTGCACCTCTCTTGGCACGAGAACTTCTTCCCATCCACAAGGGTCACAAAGCAAAGATCGCAAGGCTAGAGTTATAAGGCATAGCATACAATACCCACGAGATAGGAGTCATTATTACCTCACCGCATGCGTGTGTAAGTGCTGCACACTGATGATCCTCGTCTTCGTGGTCCGGTACCTTGAAGATGTTAGTAACGGGAGTTCTGGAAATGAGCGAATGGACATACTTTAGCACACGCCTCGAGGCATCCATTTTTACCTTGGAGTTTACATGGCGCACCACATAAGTGAGCTTGGACGGAACAGCTGTACAGAGTCAAGGTCGAATCGCAGTGGTAAAAGAAGGTCTTCTTACACATGCTTCCCAGGATGCCCGGCTCTGCAAAATGTGAATTCATTTTTCGAGAAAAAGAGAGGATATGACACACGTCATCAAACACCGTTTCCCAAGTCCCTCCTCCATTGTCATTTCATCGCAATACTCGCACGATTGTATACAGCGATGTGTCGTCTTACAATCATGTGCTCCCTCATGGAATCGATTCTGAATGCAAAACAGCTGACAAGATGCACATTGCACTTGACAAAGTTGCACGCTGCTTTTCAGGTCAATCACCGCACTTTCAAGTGTCCGCCGGAGTTCCATAACGCTTGCGTGACCAGCCTGGAAACGCGTCAAATTGGAAGTGATCCACGCTCGGACGTGATTGATGCGCATTTCCGCCAGATCTTCCAGGTACCGAGCGAGCTCCTCTGCCCACTGAGTATCAGGAACATGCTGGCGGGAACCAAACTTGTCCCATTCCGCAAGTAATGTATCCAAAATCTCTTCGCGAGTCATTGGCGTAGAATGCTCAACGTTGGCAACGAAGAAGCGAGCATCGGTGTCTTCACATTCTATCGACAAGTCTGAATCGAGGTTCTAAGTAGAAACCCAAGTATAAGATCGTCATACTCGTCTGAGATAAGTTTGAATCATACCTTGAGCGGTTCGATATCTGCCTCCACGTCCTGCATACCAAATGCCAAGGCAGTAGGTAAAAGTGTGAGTAACAACTGTGCACGATGTGAAGCCATTGTTTCTAAAAGAGGATCAAAAATATAATTAAATTATACGACAAGACCGCACGAGAAAGCGCTCCCCAGTCATTCGCCTGAATATCATCAGCATCATATAAGCGCTAGTCCAGCAGTGGTAATCAAACCTTCAGTTTCGCCATCAAAGTCTTCATCAGGTGCAAAAACTCTCCAGCTGCTTTATGTGTCACAACTTGTTGGTCAAGACGCCTCTTCAATGTTGGGAATAACTTGTAGAATTCCCTCGACTCAATGACCGGCCTGTTTGACGAGGTGTAAAGCTGTCTTTCAGAAGAAAGCGTAAACTCTCACCAAGGGATGATGTTAAGCTTGCCACCATGGAGACGAGATATAAAGTTTGCATCTTGTTCTTCCTCGACTATTTGTTGGAATTTAAGCGAGAATCTTGAATAATCCACGCTTAACACACGCAGCAGCTTAACGCTAAATCGACTTACTCGCGTGCAATTTCCGCTTTGTCCGAGTCGACGACATCTTTGATAATAATCACCAGGGTAGACTGGAAAAGTGCAGGGTTTGCAACAGGATCCAGGACGGTTGAACTGGACTGGAACGACTGAAAAAGTCCGGTAATGTCGCGACTTAGAGCAAAGTTGTTGCGGAAAAGAACCTATTTCTCTGGACTTAGGACCTCTCATACCACAGATACATGCAGGGCATACCAGATTAGAAATTGCAGTGTTAAATAGGACCAAAAGAGTGTCTTCTTGAGCAGAACGTTCTATGCTATGTACACCTATAAACTAATGAAATTCCGAATCAAAGGGTCGAAAAAGGTAGCCAACGCACCTTCAAAATCGAGCGAAACGATCAACGCCTCTTTTGTAGGCGTGACAGACATCCAAACGCCTTCAGTAGTCCGCATCGCTGACCCAGCAAATGACGTGTCGGCGAGGTGGTTTAAAGTGAAACTTTTCCCTACAGATTGCTCTCCCATTGATGATACAACGCGAACGGGCTAATATGTGCTAGCATCAGCAATGAAGTGATTGCGCACAGGAGTTCCCACCTTGTCTGCCATATACGATTGGAATATGGATTCGTACCACCCAAACGATATCGAATCGACAATTCGGTTGATCTCGGCACCAAGCAATGACTTTTCGACTTCGGCAGAGTATACGCCATCCTTCAGCGGAACGAACCGATTATCTCTGGCAAGAGCTAGATGAATAGGAATAAGACAGAGAATCTCAACGACCCATTCTCCAGCTCTAAAGAGTGATGTGTCGTTCCATTCCGCATGAGGAGAAAAGTCGTTTACGAAATTGTCGAACGTCGTCGCAGAAATATACAAAGTACTCAGCTTATCTCCTGTTGGTTTCTTTGACGTCCTCTCGAATGTATCGATCATATCAATAAAATGGGAGTGATAACGATTGTGGTCCCGATCGGTGACGAAGAGGATAGAACGACGGCAACGATTGCTTGAGGTAATGGTAGCGCGCTGAACCGCGGGGAGAACAGGGAAGCGCGTCCATACATCAGCGTGGCAGTCCATGAGACAATTATGCACTGTGAGGTGACCATCCCTTGACAAAGCGCCACGGGTATTCTTCTCCCTGAACATAAACTCGGTGACCTTTCGCGTGATGTCCAGTGCGAGAGAACTACAGGTGTGCATGGATAAGTCAAGCTTCAAGAGGTAAACAGCGCTTCTCCGGACGAACGAACTAAGAACAAGGTCACCATCGCCTACCCAATCCGTGACAGGAAGCGGAACGCCGTCGGTCGACCCAAAGGTGCTCCAATGATATGAGACTATGCTCTTGGAGGCGCCATCCGAGGTAACGACCAAAAAACATGAGCCATCTGGCGAGGAGTGAACTTCGATAGGGATATGATGGAGGTCCAAAGAAGCTGGCCTAGGAAGGCGTAAAGGTTGCGATACGATCCAATTCACCAAAAGTACAGACCTGAACTGCATAGTGGTCAGTGAGAATACGCGTCCAATAGCTTGGGAGTCGACGAGCAGGAGTTCCTCGCTTCCGGAGGCAAAACATGCTTTTTTGATTGTCGTCCCCTCGCCATACCACGGATTCAAGTTGATGGCACTCCCGGAGGCAGTAAACCCTCGAGTATCATCGTGGACGAATATGTGCAATTGTAGCTGAAAATCTTAAATCTCGAGGAAATATTTAATTACAGTAGCATACCTTCTCGTGGCACGAGATCAAAGCAAGCATATGCTGAGACTCGTCGAACGCCAACAAGAACTCGTCACCAATCTTGTCTCGATGAAGCATCTTGCCACGTTCGCGTCCAATAGAATTTTCGATACTATTCAAATGATCCAAGTGAAGGTGAAGGTTATCGCCTCGATCAATCAATATCAAGAGTAGTTTGTCTCCTTCTAGGAGCTGTGAGTGGCTAAACGGTCATCAGCCAGGACACCAAATATTCTAAACAGAACCTAATCTTACAATACAGTAAACCCAAGTGGGAGTCGAAACGAGTATGATTCCCCAAAACGCGGACCTGGTATCTTGGTTGAATCGAGTTGTAGTTCGTGCTGATCTTGCGTAGTGAGGTGCATAAGACGAATAGTGAATGATAACGAGGCTTCTTTCACTGTTTCTCTTTGACCAAATATTTCAAAACTTTGGGGACCTAGGAGCTACCATTAGCGAAGTAAACGAACTCATGAAGTTGATCCTACGTTTGTCGCGACTATAGCCAAAGCTCTTGCATTGTAGAACGCATCTTAGACGTAGAGTGTGTCTTAGAGTATGAAAGGTGAGATGGCACCAGTCCGGTCAAGAAAAACTCACGGGGAATCGCATGACTCCGACAAGAAGTTGATCTTCTCCACCAAAGAACGACTAGCATCACGAATATCTTGTTCGCTGCTACGCTCAGCCTCACGCTTTAGTTGCTCCTGGGTGTCCTCTATTTGTATACGACGGGTTAAAGTAAGGAGAGTCCGACAGAGCTTGTCCACTACATTTCCGAGGTACTTCTGCGCTTGGTCTTTCGTGACTTTGATTGCATCCTGTAGCATAGGCATAGTGGAGGAAAGACTCTCAAGGTCTGCGATGAAGTCGGGGTCACTAATGAGAGAGGGTTCGTTGCTACCTTCCCGGTACATCTTCTCAGCACTTCGTGTCTCTGCTAACGTTGGCTTAGGTGGTTGATCAGCGGGTGTTGCAATCTCATGAAGGATTGACCCCAGGGTGACTAGTATCTGCCGCTTAGTATCTCTAAAAACTGATCGAACAAGCATGTCGAGATGGCCATCAGTTCTGTTAACAAGGTTCCGGGACAAGTAGAGTGCGAGAAGAATTTTTTCTTTTGATTTTCTGAAGCCTTCTTCAATGATGTTTTTGCAATTGGTTCGACGAAGTTCTTCGGCAAAGCTATCCGCGATACGCGGGTGGACCGCAGTCAGGTGGGAATAATGTTCTAAAGACGCCGTCTAAACGGGTTCAACACCAACAGCACAAAAACTCACCGACTAACTTCGATTCCTCCTCTGGGGTCAGTCCAGGGACAGATGTAAAGCATCGACTACGATCAAGCGTACTGGAAGTTTGGGGTGAGTAGGACACTAGGGGAAATATGATAACTGACGGGTAACGGGAAAACACAGCATTGACAACAGCGAACCGAATACTTGATTCTGTTTGGGCCTTGCCTTCATTCAGCTCATCCTCAGCCTTCTTTTGTAGCGTCTTCACGTCTTTCTGACACGCGACTCTAATGGCATCAATCTCCTTTGCCCAAACACTGGTTTCCTCGGGAAAACGTTTCCCAAGGCCTAGTCGGACAAGGTGGTTAAGGGACTTGGGGCTAATGGTCTCCGATAGTTGAAGTCGTTCCTTCGACCTTGATCCCGTCAGTAACGCAAAAATAAATGTAATTCAAAGACATACAGTGCGTCTTGTAGTAGGAACGAGCTGATCTTGAAAGGATTGAGGACCTTTACGATGCGCCTAACGGGCACATATTTCGTTGTCATGAAACCTTGTCTCGTTTCCCCAGATAATAGACGTGGCTTGAAGAACTCGGCGTCAAGTTTACACTCAGGGTGCATTTCAGTAACGACAAGCTCATCGGAAGTGCACTGTAGATTGAATGCGCGTCAGTGGTTGTAATAGAGGATAAAGCAACCCACTTCGAATCCCTTGCGTACCGAGACACCTTCTTCTTGCTCTTTCGTCTTAGCAACCTCGAAGGTGAATAATCGATCAGTATCATCTTCATCTTCGTCAGAAAGTTGATCATCATCGGCAACTGAACTGCTCCATATCATGGAGTTTGCATGGTCTTCGGATATCAGTGCTATGGTCTGGTCACAAATCTTGGTAAGGTATCTAAAAATTTCAGTATAAGTATCATTAATCCCATGTTCTGAGCGACATGACCTTATGAAGGTGACGCGATTTCTGCGCATGGGCGGAGAAGCATCGTCGTCCCAAGTTGAGTCTTCGGGCCAATAGATGACATATATCTTTCTTGCCGTGCTGACCGGATCTAAAACATGACAGATGTACAGGCCTGAGCGAAGGGCTGGTTTTCCCGACACCTTTTCCGGAGAATCGATCAACTTGGTGGCACTGTCGGGTATTTCAATGATGATGACCAGATCACAACCTGGACGACGACGTACATGCTATCATCAATGACATCTACAGTGACCAAGAAGCGAACAATTTCGTCCTTGCTTCCATAAATTCCAACGGGCTTGACCACAAACTTGTCGAGGGTTTTGAAATCGACCTTGGTCAATGAGGTATAGGAACCGGGAGAAATCTCGTTCAGGAAACGTCTGAGAGAATCTTGGGCGATGATGATCTTGTCAACTTTATGAACGTAAAAACTGAGTTGAGCAAATGATTATCGTATACAATCATACCTAGACCGCTAGTGCCACGTTCACTGATTAAATCGAGGATACGATACATTCCTGGAATGGAGTGGCAAATGTCCTCCTCGGACTGAGATCCCTCCGGTTCGACCTCAATCTAATATTCCGTTTATCCGTAAATTTCAGGTTCGAATTACCGGACGTGATTACTTACCTCATCCAAGTCTCGGTTCAGTTGTTGTTCATCGAGATCCAAAGACTCGGTGGTATCGATATCCTCGTCCCCGTCGATGTCAATATTCAGGAAAGAGGATTCAGAGTCTGACTCCTCCAACGCAGAGTGTATGTCATCTGGAGGGCTCGTTTCGTCCACTTGATTGTTGAGCATCATAAAAGAATCCCCAACTTGTCCAGTGGAGGTTGGGTCGGTATCAGAATCAGAATTGTCCACTTCGATGATCATGGAGATATAGATATTCGCAGGAAATAGAAATCAGATGGAGGCAGGTTGTAAGTGAGGTTGCGTTTCGCTGGAAAGAGCTGGACTGGGAAGGCTTAGGGAATTAATAACCAAGAACGTTGTGGGTCCACTTGCTGTCCCTGGTACACGAGGATTGAATCCGCCGCAGTCACTTCCTAAACATGGACATGGACGCAAAGTAGGCACCAAGTTTGTCCATGGTTAAGAAGGCACCCACCATCGATGAAACCTTGATACCATGGGAACCTTCTATAGGAAACTGTCAGAGAAAGTGACCTGGCGACGTTGTTTCGATGAATTTTCTTCACAATAAAATAAAAACCTAGATACAGAGAATAGGCCACAGCCACCTACTAGACTCTTGAAGACAACAAGTTGACGGAGATGAAACGTTGTTTACGTAATTTTGTTTCATGTGTTATCTGAAATTACGTAATCATCTGTATGTAGGTCATGTGGTTCGAATTCGAGGTCAGGTTAAAGCGTCAGTTCGTCGCTTGGAGATCGCT
>JBBPUN010000048.1:1294-18994 GCA_038094715.1 Heimioporus punctisporus | reverse complement strand
GAGATGAAACGTTGTTTACGTAATTTTGTTTCATGTGTTATCTGAAATTACGTAATCATCTGTATGTAGGTCATGTGGTTCGAATTCGAGGTCAGGTTAAAGCGTCAGTTCGTCGCTTGGAGATCGCAACAATGACCCACAATCATGGCTGTGGCCACTATCCTGAGCTCAACTACGGGACGGGGGCAAAGTGGATCAAGAATCTGACTCAGAATCGGCTCTCAACGTTTCTCGGTGGTCACTTTGAAAACGTCAATCTCTCTTCCGTGTTGTACACACAAAGGATCGATGGCCCTGAATACGTGAACCTGCAAGTTTGGAGTGCCCCGGGGCTCTCAAAACCTCTCTTCAAGGAAGCCATCCAACAAAAATTCAAGCCTGCAAAGAAAGGCGACTCCTTTGGGCCATCATGTGAGTGTCAGATATTCTTAATACGCCGTGACTGGATCTGACGAATCGATAAGGGGTATGACTGCTCTAAAACATCATCGTCGAAGCTGACATCGTCTCACCGCTCAGACGAACCATTGGTGGAAGGTCAAGATCACAATACCGTCGGATTGGAAGCGATATGAACGCGTCCAACGTGTGTCCAATCTCGACCTTCTTGACAGGATACTTATTGATATCTGCCAGTCGAGTTTGATCCCGGGTGTGAAGCCATGATCTTTACTCCAGAAGGTCTACCACTACAAGGTAAGATTTGGAGAGTCGAATCATCTTCCGTTCTGCTTGTGACGCGTATTAGGTATCACCGGTGGATATGGTGGGGACCGTCGGGTGGAGCATATTATCCCCCGCGAAGCCGTGGAACGAGGCACCTACGATGTAGTTATTGAATCCAGCTGCAACGGTATGTTTGGAGTGCCATGGAATGGCGACACCATTGCGCCTCCGGACGTAGGAGAATATAGTTCTTCCCAGATTTGTATTTTTTCACCCCTTCTAGATGAACAGATACTTCAATCTGGCGTCCGCGGACATAGTGGTGCCTAATCAAGACGCATGTATGTTCAAGGATAGCGTTTACAGTTCCTCGCTGATCATCTGTTGTTAGGGCACCTCATGTGGGACTTTAACACGTTGAAGGAGATTGTCGAAACATTGCCAGGCAACAGCCCGCTGCAGAACAAAGCACTAGTAGCTGCAAATTCAATCATGAACGCCTTCACGACGGGTAACGCAGACAACATTAAAGAAATGCGACGGATTGCCCAAGACGTCTTTGGAAAAGATTGGCAAATAAAAGGTGCAGATATTTACCAAGAAGGCCCGCAAAAGGCGCAAGTCATTGGCATCTCGTACTGTCATATCGTGGGACAAGAATTCTTCTAGAAGAAAAATCCGCTAATGCACTATGCAGGATACAGCTTGGTTGTGGCCCTATCGAGTCACACAGCAGAAGACTGCCAGATCTTGGTCAACTCAAGTCGACCTTATGGAGCGCTATCCAGAGCACAGATTTGCTTGCTCGCAAGCTCAGCAATTCAAGTGGTTGGAACAGGTGTGCTTACTTCTTGGTCTATGATGAGTAGGCGGGTTGAGATTGAGACACAATACAGCAATATCCTCCACTATTTAAGAAGATTCAAGAGAAGGTTGCATCTGGGCAGTTCCACGTCATAGGTGGTGCCTGGGTCGAGAACGACGGAAACATGCCATCTGGAGAGGCGCTTGTTCGACAATTTGTATATGGCCAACGGTATTTCGAATCTCGTTTTGGCCATCGATGCGAGACGGCATGGTTGCCCGATTCATTTGGATTGACCGCCGCATATCCCCAGCTGATTAGGGATGCTGGAATGAAGTATTTCTTTACACAAAAGCTCTCCTGGTAAGCAAAATTGTGAGAGTGAAAGGAAGTCTCTCACTCCTATTTACTTTACCAGGAACAACGTGTATGCATTTAATTTGCCGAGTTTCATGGCTAACACCTTGTACGCAGAAATGTCTTCCCCCACTCGACTTTTAACTGGGTAGGTATCGATGGGACTCAAGTTTTGTGTCACATGACCCCAGTTGGTAGGTGTTACCCAGTAAATGATGGCGGTTTTTCTGATCTATGTTTGGATCTCGATAGATACTTATACAGCGCAAGCAACCGTTGGCGATGTAAACAAAGGTATTACTAACCACAAGGTCAGCTACTCTCTGTTAGTGATTTTTAGTACTTATACGATTGTGATAGAATCTTGAATCGGATGATTCCGCCCTTCTTGTCTTCGGGAATGGCGACGGCGGTGGAGGTGCTCTTCCCAAAATGCTTGAAAACGTATGTTGTTGCATTAACACTTGCATTCTCAAGTTTAACACGCGAATAGCTTCGCCGAATTCGAGCAGTGAATAACACTCACCGCGACCTTCCCCCTGTGAGTATGGGCAGTACCGTTGAACAGTTCTTTGAGGACATAGAACGTACATCGTTGGGTGGAAAAACACTTCCGGTCTGGTATGTGCCTCGCATCTTCTATTATTGTCTTATTCCTTGGCGATAGGCGCGGGGAATTGTATCTCGAGGTAACAGCATATGTGTAATACTTTGAGTTTTCTCATTTTATTATCCCCTCAGTTCCATCGTGGCACGTACACTTCCCATGGTAAGCGACCACGTCGTATACATGCAAGTGCCTCCTGATTCAACTGTTGAATATTCAAGGCTCTATCAAAAAAGGTAACAGGAAGAGTGAGATCTTATTACGGGACGTAGAGGTATGAAAGATTATTTCTCACCTTGGGCCGGCTTATGTGAGAGGACGTGTAGCGTCTTGCAACTCTTGCGACGTTGTTCAAATCTAAAAGAAGTTCGTACATATATCCGAAAGCAACAATTGACGATTGTTGGGAGAAAGTATTGTTGAATCAATGTTAGTTTGGTTGATTTCGTTCGTTCTATCTCTAATTAATCAAATCCTCAGTCCATGATGGTGAGTTTAGGAATTGAAACAGTGTACGTCAGCTAATTACTTCATGCCCCAGTTCTTCCTGGGTCTGCCATGTGAGCCTTTATAAGCGAATTTGAGCCCCGAGCTAACCACTCGACAGTGGTATGGTATACGAAGACGCTGAGCAACTCTATTCCGAGGTGCAGAATGATTGTCAGATTCTCCTCGAAGACGCTTTCGGCACTATTTTCTCTGATTCCATACCCTGGTCGGAGAGTTCCCCGATTTCACATCCGTTCAACATCACAGCAGTAAATACGACCTCATTTGCTCGTCGCGATATCATCAGAGTACCCCTACTTGGGGCAGATAGGGGCTTACTTTCGCAGCCTGTACAGTCGACTGTGGATGGGAAATATGGTTACGTGCTGTTAGAATCTCGAGAAAATGAGACGTTTGCTAAGCCAGCAATTGTGTCCACTGAACATGGACCCGTATCTGGTAGGTGCATAAAAGTTCTACACACTCTGGATCTCATGAGGAACGCCTCTAAAGCATATACTAATGGCTCGGATCACTTCATCCTGAAGAATTCGGGGTTGCAGCTCACGATTTCCCAGGGTCGCATCACCAGTCTCTATGATGTAAAACTCAAACGAGAGCTGATTCAGAAAGGAGCCACTGGAGGACTGACGATTTTCGAAGATCGACCCAATTACTGGGATGCATGGGGTTCGTTCTGAATCTTGTTTCACATGCCCTTCTTGATGTTCATTTTCTTAAAGATGTCGAGATACACCATCTCGAAACGCGGACACCTCTAGAGTTTTCTAGTTTGCGGGTTGTCGCTGAAGGACCCCTGAGAGGTTCTGTACAAGCGCAGGTCAAGTACGGAAATAGCTCGATTGACGTTACCGTTAGTATTCATCACCACGTTCCCAATTTACTTAAGTGACTGATATGATACTTACAGGTTTCTCTCGACGGGTTTTCGAGTAAGCCAGTCATTGTTTCATAAATAACCCAACACGCGATTGACGATCTTCCTTTAGCCACACCGACGGAGAACTCCAGACCTCTCCTCACCTTCGATGCAGAGGTAGACTGGCGTGAAAGGCATAAATTCCTGAAGTGTGAGTGCTTGGTTGACTTATTTTCGCGGTCTCTGATAATTTCCTTGATAGTCGAATTGCCGCTTGATATCAATAGCACAGTTGCCACATACGAATCTCAGTTCGGGTGGGTTCAACGGCCGACGCACAAGAACACGACACTTGACGCCGCCAAGTTTGAAGTTTGTGGCCACAAGGTATATAATGTTGATTCCTATTCGCGTGATGCTATTTCTCATATTAGACTTCAGTTTGCTGACTTCAGCGAGTATGGTTACGGTGTCGCATTCTTGTCCGAGTCCAAGTATGGGTATGCGTGCGAAGGCAATATTCTTCGCCTTTCTCTCTTGAGGGCTGCCACCGCTCCCGATGCTGAGCAGGATCAAGGTACGTGACCTTTACACCAATCGAGAGCATCCTCATATTCTTAATGTGTACATAGGAAAACACAGTTTCTCATGGGCAGTCATGCCGCATGTGGGCTCCTTCCTGGAGTCCGATGTACCAAAGGCCGCGTATATTTTTAACTCTCCACTTCACTGTGAGTTGACATGTTTCCCAAGATATGCGCTCTTGATTCATCGATAAACACACATAGTAAGAGCCGTACCTCAAGGCCTCGATCTTCGCCCTGCAATTGCAAAAAGCCCATTCTGGCTCGAGGGTTCTCCCAACGTCTTCCTCGAAACGATCAAGCGAGGTGAAGACGACGACTTAAGATCCGAGACCGCGACCAAGACGGTAATTTTGCGACTGTACGAAGCTTATGGAGGTCATGGAAGTGTCCAACTCCGCATCTCTGCACATCTCGAGGTCGTGGAGGCATACTCGACGAATTTGCTTGAGGATCACAAGGCGGCATTGTCGCTCGTGCAGGATGCCAACGAGACGACAGCCGCGCGTTTCCGCTTGGATCTAGACTTCCGTGGGTTCGAAGTCAAGACCGTGAAGTTGATAATTGCAGATCGGGACCAAGACGATCGTGACAGGTGCGACGTTCGTGGATTTTCCAAAAGTACCTAGAAGGTAATACAATGGACTAATACATTTAAACCCCTTTTTTAGGAAGTCTAACGACAGTTGGGTGGCTGTTGAAGAAGAATGAACGAAATTGATTGTCGAGGATGTGTTGTACTGGTGTGAAGTAGTAGAAAACGTTTCGTGTAAAGTTGTACGAATGTCAGATCACGTGGGAGTACTTCAATAAGGCCTCAATTACGACCAAAACGTTTCACCAAAACATTTCGACGAATGTTCAAGCAAATGATTATGTAATGCTTACATTCAACCTCCGAATCAACTCAGTTAGAGAGAGATAGTTTGTGAACATTTCGGAGTTACTACATACGGTAATTTATGGCTTCGGAGACTGAACCTAAATATTATATAATCTTTTGCTCAAACATTTGTTGAAATGTTTTGGTGAAACGTTTTGGTCGTAATTGCAACTTTGAGAGGCCTTAATGATTTGTATTGGGAGCGGAGAGATTGCACGTTCCAGAAAGGCAAGTAAATAATAATTCAAAGTTGAAACGTTGACTCAGTAGCCCGGGCTGAGTGGATTTGGCGCGATCGAGCTCAATCCCATCTCACTTCCCCGACTCCCACGATAGTGGGGGAGCACGGACGTCCCACTATGGGGGAGGGTTTTCTGCCAAAGGACTCGTGGGATAATATTGTGTAATTATAATAAGGCTAGATATTCATGGCTTTTGTGGCTTGTTTTGATAACCCATTCATGTCGCCACCGTTGGGCTGTGACCCCACTGAGACTGCATCGATCCGACACCAGCGGCACATGGGTTAGACGTCTGCACTGACCCCATACTCGTGCCCGCGGTCCCCACCTGATGATGTTGGCGACGAACGTTTGATGCTGCAGTGATCGCTCGTCCTCACAGTTGTTGAGGACTCGACGACGAGCATCCGAGGAGCACACTCATTATTTACTTTATGTCGTTGCCCTTGCAACCTTACCCAACGGTAATGGTGACGACAGTGCGGTCCTCGTCGTCTCGCCCTTGCCCTCTCCCTCATCGTCGTGTTACAGCGAATGTAATTACGACGATGACCGCGCGTCGTCGTCTCGCTCACCCACCCTCACCTGGACCACCCCTCACGCCCACCTTTGCCCTCACAGTCGTCGTCATCATCTTTCTTATACTCCCTCTCATCCTCACCTCCACCCATCGCTGTCGCCCTCACTCTCACCGTCGCGTTACAATGAATACGACGACGACGACGACAGCACGGTCTTCGTCGTCGTCCCGCTCGCTTGCTCTCGCCTTTACCCTCGCCTTCGCGCCGTAACAAACGCGATGGTGACGATGACGAGTCCGCGTTGTCATTCTAGTCCAAGTCGTAAGTAGCCGGTCATTGCCAGTGGTTGCGCAGTATCGAGTCCGTCAACACGTCTGTCCCGCCAAAGTGTGCTTGTCATTGCGGTGGTGGCAACAGTGGCACGGCTTGGTGTTCCCGCCGAGGTCTGGGTGTCGTCATCGCCACCGGTGTTGGACCGATGGAGATGGTTGATGGGTGGAGGTGGTGACACGACAACGAGGGGGCCTGGCAGTCACGACCGCAGAGGTCAGGGTCGTGATCATTGTCGCGTCGTCGTCGTCAACGCGTGTCCCGTGCGGCGCCAGTCACGCATGCATCAGTGTTGTCGCAGCGCCATCGGCGACCAGTGACCCATGCCGCCGTCGTGTGATGGGATGGCGAGAGGTGGTGCCACACTATGGAGCTTGCTAGCCATGGCCGCCGACGTCGGGTTCATCAATGCGGTTTATCGCTGGGTGGTGCCATTGGCGTCACACATTCTGGGCAAGCCCAACAGACTACAGTACTTGGTGAGATGAACGCGTTGTACACGTCAGGCGGTGTCGGGGATGGTCAAGAAAATAAAAAACGTGGCAATTTTTTTTTTGGAATGAATGCGCAGATGCTACCGCCATAGCTTCCGACCTTGAACGTTTGAACTTGGAGTCAGGGACTTGGCGCTCTTGCGCCGCTACCGCGATGTAAGTAGTGCTAGTACGATCCGGTTTTTTCCCCATAGATCTTACCATCTCAAATGACGTGCGTAAGTTTACGGATGTAACTGTCTGAAACAGTTTCGAGAAGAAAAGTCACTAGTGGCAAGCAAATACAAAGTGGCAGTGGCACAGACTCACCAGTTCAGGGCACGGTGCAGTGGCTCCCACATAGTTGAACGCTCATATAATTTAAAGTTTGGTTCCAGCTCACGTTAATTAAGTTCGTGCCTAGGTATGTTTTATCCGTAATACGCGTTTGATGGGTTTTCGACCTGGAAGTACACTACAAACTTTCCGATCAAACAGAATAGCCGGTCAACTCGCTTGACGATGGTAGGAATTCAACATTGGCTCGTTCCAACGGTTGCTGTGTAGCAATGTGGAATTTCACGGAAGCGATCTATTTCGGGGAAAAAAAGGTAACCCGGTATATCGTTGATCAACCTGAAAGTGCATAATTGGCACTATCCAGATTCATCACCCTGCTGATAAAATAGCCCCACTACCCTCTTCAGAGTAAAATTTCCCTGACCAACGCACTCTGCCATGTATTCGATTCGGAGACCAACTGCGCGTGGTGTGCGCATGATGTCGACGCTCGTACACACGCCCACCCAGCAGATTCCAAAGGTACTCGTATTAAACTACACGGCCTATGCGTAGGATTGACGCTCAAGTCGCTGCATAGATAAGGGACAAACTTCAAGCGACGTTCAGCGCAGGTGTCACTCGTCCACTCGCATGGCGAAAGCATCAACTCTATCAGCTCGCCCGGTTGGTGCAGAACGAGGCTGATGCGCTCTGTGACGCACTTGCCAAAGACTTTTCGAAGCCAAAAGTTGAAGTACTCATGGCTGAAGTTGGAACTATCGTAGAGAGAGCGATTATAAGCGCTCAGCAATTGGATGCGTGGGCTGCACCCGAACATCCAGAGGTCCAGGACTGGCAAAAGGCGTGGAAGCCAACGTGAGTCTAACCCCTGAACGTGTTACCATTCTCAAACAAAATTCTACGCTAGCGTCCACAAAGCACCCAAGGGCACCGTGCTGATCATTTCGTGCGTTGCGTAAACTCTGGTGGTCGAACCTGAATGGCTAATGTTCATCTTGCGTATACAAGACCCTGGAACTATCCGATTATACTTACTTTCCAACCGTTGTTAGGGGCCATCGCAGCTGGTTGTTGTGCGGTCGTCAAGCCTTCAGAGGCGGCGCCTCATGTTTCTCAGCTCTTCGCGGACCTTCTTCCCAGGTATCTCGACCCTAGTGCTTATCATGTTGTAAACGGTGCCGCACGGGAGGTAACGGAACTTCTCGAGTTTCAATGGGACCACATTATCTATACGGGGAATCCCCGTGTTGCGCGTATTATCGCGACCGCCGCCGCCAAGCATCTTACACCACTGACGCTCGAACTCGGTGGGAAGAGTCCTGTGATCGTGGATTCCACTTACGACATGGACTTGGCGGCTAAACGTATCCTGTGGGGAAAATGTAATAATGCTGGTCAGGTAAGACGTCGTGTGTTGTGCGTATTCTCATCCCATTCAATGAAACGGATTTATTAGATTTGTGTCGCACCGGATTACATTCTCGTGCCAAGGGCGAAACGAGACGAGCTTGTCGAAAGCTTCAAGAAGGCATACGTGTCATTCTTTCCCGATGGCGCACTCGATTCTCCGCACTACGGGAGCATCGTGAATGAATTTCATTTTAATCGCCTGAACTCTCTGCTCGATCGTACAAAGGGAAAAAAGGTAGCTGATGTTTTTCTGGGCAGGAAGGACAGTGTGAGGAAGCGAATAGAACCTGTCCTTGTGACGGATGTCGAGGAAGGTGATTCTCTTCTGGAAGAGTGAGTGATTATCATCTCCCTCGATGTG
Organism: Heimioporus punctisporus; assembly: GCA_038094715.1. Taxonomy (NCBI): domain Eukaryota; kingdom Fungi; phylum Basidiomycota; class Agaricomycetes; order Boletales; family Boletaceae; genus Heimioporus; species Heimioporus punctisporus. Next base: position 10,083 of record JBBPUN010000048.1, on the reverse strand, counting down.
GGCCCATCTTATAATGCTCGCAGGGAGATCTTTGGACCCATTTTACCTATCATATCCATCGACAACTTGGATCAAGCACTTTCCTTTATTAACGCACGGTCAGTTGACCCCAGTATGGTCGGTTTCTGGATTATATTGATTGGCCAAAAGACCTCATCCTCTCGTGCTGTATGGATTCACCGAAGACCCTCTTGTAAAGCACAGACGTGGCGTACTCTCAATTCCTTGTTTGGGCTTTTTATCTCACACTTAATAATAGTCATCAACGAGACAAAAAGCGGCGGGCTCGTGTTCAGTGACACATTTCAACAAGTTGCCAGTACGTCCCATTTAACTGTTTGTTTACATTCGTAGCATGACGTCATGGTTTGGACTTTGCTGATCTGGTTTCCATGATGTTTCTGATGCGCCAGTGAATGAACTTCCATTTGGCGGTGTCGGTGAATCGGGATGTAAGCATTGTTCCTTTGTGCTCGGGCGAAGCTAAGTGTGATTTAGATGGATATCAGGTTGTAAAATATACCTATGACGCTCTCACGCAGCTGAGAAGTTCCATTGATATGCCAAAAGAGTGGGTTCTGGATCTCATCATTCCTGAACCTTTTTGTCTAGGTTTCGCTGACCTTGAGTTTCCTTCCGTCAGAGCGGAACCATTCCTGAGTCCCAGATATCCACCCCACAGCCCAGATGCAATTAAAGTACTCACTGGGGCAGTCTATCACGCCATACCCAAAAGTACCCCAAACGGAAGCTGAGGTGCTCGTGGAGATAGGATTCGTATAAGTGAAAGGATGGCGTTTTCAAATGTGTCATTGTCATATGTTCAGAGCTTTGCTGTGTATTTTGGAGTAAGCGATGCTGCAATCTTTGTGAGAGATGCGGCGGGGACTTAGCCGGCGCTATTTAAACCTCTGGCAGGACCGCCGCCGTACCTGGCTTGTTTCAATCACGTGCCAGTGCCGCCAGATGACCTCATTGCATTGCAGGCTCTCCAACGATTTGGTCATGGTACTACATGTGTGAAACAAGGACTGTACGGACATCGGCTCCATATCCGAGGACTTGACACCGGAACATACGACGCGCTGTTGTAGAGTGACATTGACATGGTGGCATATGACAAGGTATGGCAATGGTATACGCGTACGACAACCATAATATGATTTATGTAGATTTGCTTGGCCCCATCGCGGGGGGGATCCAGCATCGCCCCGAATTTTTCCATCAGATAATTGACTTCCACGGTAGCAAGTCACTTGATGAACTCTGTGCCTCCTACACTTGGCGCAACTGCGCACGCTCGGCTGAAATAAAAGTGTGGCTCCACCCGGTCTACGGACGTCGTCGGAGGGTCCCCGGATTTTGAAGGGTAAACGGCATCATCACCTGATTCGGTTAACGCATCCGCCGACGATATATATAAACTTCCGATGGAGGAAGCCTCATAAGAGCCGCTCGTTTAGCAGGACTTCTCTCTCTCTCTGTCCGTGCGCTTCACCCTTGTTCTCTCAACAACAATGTCCAGCGCATTGGAGACTAAAGAGGATGTGCAAGAAGTGCAAAAACAACAGCACGCACATCATCCGAAACTGGATGCTAGGACGAGGGCTATTGCGTAAGTTGCCTTTGTTGAGCGTCTGTTTGTTAGTCGTTGAACGTCGAGGTCTGACTCTTTCTCAAGCAATGCAGATGCCAAGTTGTCCAATCCACTACGGGGCATTCCTCATGACCAGCTGATGTCGGATGTCGAGGTCTTCGCAAAAGAGCGTGGGCTGACGCACATACTACCCGAATTACAAAAGGGCGCACTTCTTGCACAGGACCCCGAAGGTGCGTTTCGTCAGTTTTCTCGTTTCGTATGCCAGACTCACATGTTACTCAGCACATCGCCGTTTGGAGATCTTCACTGAGGAAGATAGACAGGTCCTAACCGAGGAGGTAAACAACAAGTGGAAACAGACGGGAACCCTCTACTACGTCAGTGTGGTCGATGTTGATTGCACGGCATGATTGTGACCTTCCTCCAGATGGTTATCATGGCATCATTGGCGGCTGCCGTACAAGGCATGGACGAGGCTGTGATTAATGGCGCTCAGATTATATATCCGACACAGTTTGGAATAGGCAGTGGATCAAGTGAGCAGCCTCGTTTCATATTTTAATTGCACCTAGTCACGTTTTGTCATCAACAAACAGAACGAGATAGCTGGCTAATTGGGGTTGTGAATTCTGCTCCCTATCTGTACGTTCTCAGATCGGAGAGAATCGCCGCTGATTAACGGGATCTGGATAGGTGCTGCGCAACCATATCTTGTTGGTTGACCGACCCCCTCAATCAATGGCTCGGTCGCAAGAAAGTCATATTCGTTACTTGCATGATATCTTTCCTCACGTGTATCTGGTCTGGTCTTACCAACACATGGTGGCACCTCTTCATCGCCCGGTTTTTCCTCGGATTTGGTATCGGTCCCAAGTCGGCCACTGTCCCCGTATATGCTGCAGAGTGTTCACCCGCTCCAATTCGTGGAGCGCTTGTCATGATGTGGCAGATGTGGACTGCTTTTGGTATCTTTCTTGGCGACGTAATTGACTTGGCCTTTTTCTATATCCCCGATACTCCTGGTGTTACTGGTCTGAACTGGCGACTGATGCTTGGGTCGGCAGGTATTCCAGGTCTGCTCGTTTGTTTGCAGGTTTTATTTGCCCCCGAGTCTCCTCGTTGGTTGATCAGTAAAGGTCGTTACGATGCTGCCTTTAACGAATTATGTCGCCTTCGTTTCTCTCGCGTTCAGGCTGCAAGAGACCTCTACTACATTCATGTTCTTCTGGAAGCTGAGAATGAGATGAAGGAAGGAAGGAACCGCATCGTGGAAATGTTTACCATTCCTCGAAACCGCAATGCAGCCCTCGCGAGTTGGATTGTCATGTTTGGGCAGCAGTTCTGTGGCGTCAACGTCATCGGCAAGTATATCCGTACCTTTTGAAGCTGATTTATATTCATCGCAAGAACAGCCTACTATTCATCCAACGTCTTTTTGAGTTCCGGTTTTAGCCAGGCCTCTGCATTGGCTGCATCCATTGGGTTTGGTGCATTAAACTGGGTGTTTGCCTTGCCAGCGGTATTTACCGTGAGTCGGTATACTCTTCTGTTCGCTGTTCATCCCCACTAAGGTGACCTACGAAGATCGATACTTACGGCCGCCGCAATCTCCTGCTCCTCACGTTCCCGTGCATGGCCGTTTGCTTGCTTATCACCGGTTTCTCTTTCTGGGACGGATTCGAGCATGGTCGTACTGCTGGTGTCTGTATTGGAATATGTAAGCGTCCCCATTGAGTTTACTTGTCTGCTCTCATACTTGCGCGGCAGACCTTTACGCCATATTCTATTCCCCGGGAGAGGGTCCTGTCCCGCTTACTTACTCTGCAGAAGCATTCCCGCTTTACATCCGTGACATTGGCATGTCGTTTGCGACCGCAACGACCTGGTTCTGGAACTTTGTGCTCTCCGTCACCTGGCCATCGCTTGTTGTTGCGTTTAAACCCCAGGGCGCGTTTGGATGGTACGCCGCCTGGTGTTGTATCCTCTGGGTCCTGATTCTCCTGTTCGTTCGGGAGACGAAGGGTAAGACGCTCGAAGAACTGGACCAGGTGTTTGCGGTACCCGCGCGTGTCCATGCTGCATACGGACTTCGTCAGATTCCATACGGAATCAGAAAGTTTATACTGTTCCAGAACCCCGTCGCGGAGGAGTTGTATCTTCCCGAAGAGGACAGCGAGAGGAGCAGTAGGGTCGATCTACAGGATCGAGAGAAGGCATAAGGCTGGAACCCTCTTATTTAAAAACATTCCACAGGCTCGGAGTGGTACGAGGTGATATATTGACTGGCATGTCGTGTCGTGTACATTCTGTGTGCATTGTTTCTGATATGTCGAAGCACATGATGATGTTTGTCGTTTTTAACTATTTTACAATACCATTTCGTGTCTCCACAAATATATAATATATTTATCAACGATGAGCCAGTCGTGGGATATCCGGATTTTGCTATAATTTCACTTGGGTAAACGAAAAGACCTGCCCTAGACTCTTGGGAAGAAGAAAAATTCGCAAGTCACGCAATTTTAGGGCAAAGAAGTTGTCAATCGCCCTCGTCCGTCCGTTCATCGACACAAGGCAAGTTTTCATTCGCGTATTCCCTAAAGTCGGATGAGACTTTGATCATCTCAGTTATCCCTGTCTTAACTTTTCATGTCGAGACGTAACAGTCAATTCTGATTTTCGACCTTTATTTCTCATTTCACGAGAACCCCACGCTGATTGGTCTCTTCTTTATAGGGAGGATGCTTTTTGTAGACCTAACACGCAGTGATTTACTGGTATAGATGCAACGTGTTTTTTTTTAAAAATCTAGTACCCATCGAGCGAAAACAGCCTACGCAGTGACCACAAACGCCGCAGAACCCACAGGTCCGAGCATGAGTCCACCCTGGACTGTCTCGGCAACCCCACTCGTATACACTGTCACCACGTCTTGTCCTTTGAGGTCCAACGCCTCCCAGTCGACATTCTCGTTTACATAGTTGGTGTTGGTCGCCAACACAAGCGTGCTCGAGCTTGTTTTCCACGTCCCCACGGATACGCCGTTGACGACATACGCGTTGCGTACCGACGTAGGGTCGAACAAGAAAGGCGTGATCTTGGGTAGACTGAGCGCAAACGCCGACGCAGCGTTCTTGATGTAGGCGGGCGTCGGGTCGTCCCATGAAACGACGCCGAGTGCACCCTGGTTGATACCCAAGATGCTCTGTACGATCCACTCTTCGCCCGTCGGCGTTTGCGTCCAATATCTGGCGAAGTGAAAGACGCCGTCAGAAAGTCGAAACGATGACATCGGCAACTGAGCTCACTCGGAGTTCCCGAACCCTTGCGGGACGGTCCAGACCGGCTTGGTCAGTTCCCAGCCCATCACTTCCAAGCGATTTTTGAAACTCGCGACGCGATCGCTAATGTCGAAATATGTCCCGATGCCGCTGTTTGCAGGGACGTAGTCGGCACCATAATACTCGCTGTACGGTGGCACGGCTGCGGTGTCGCCTTCGGCGATACTCATGCAGTTGTCGCATCCACAACAACCGTAGTCGGTCGTGCATGACGTATTCCATTCGTTGGAAAAGGTGACGTTGTTCGAGACCATGTACGCGTCTTGCATGACGATGTCGGTCCCGGCGGTGTACGATGACCAGTAGTAGTTTTGACAGTTGAGGACGAGACTGACGGGATGGTACCCGTCCAGCTCGTAGATCAGATCATAGGCAATCGAAGTTGCGTTGAGAGGGTCCGAGGTGCCGTCGGGTTCGTCGCCAGTGTACCAAAGGAGCAGATTCGGGCGGTTCTTGATCGCGTTGACTTGCTCGGTGACGGAGGTGAGGTTCATATAAGTGTAGCGCATGTCATACATGAGATACAGTCCGACTTCCTGCATTCTGTCGATGACCGTATTGAGTATTGTCATGTTTTCAAACGGCGGCACAATGTGTATCTGCCGTTCGGGTCAACGTCCGCCATTTTCTGTAAAAAAGAAAGGCTGGACGTACAATCGTGAATCTGTCAAGAAGCCATGAGTAAATGTCAAACGGAACCGAGTGAAGCAACTTGCCCTTGTTCTTTCAGGGTGTCGACTGCTGAAATATTCGTATCCAAGTACCCTTCAAACAAGGTGTAAAAGCCGATGGGGAACACCGGTTCGTATGATCCCCCCTTTCCAGTGGCGGGCTTGGCCAACAATGCACCTGTTCGAAGATCCATCTTCGTCACCGTACTGTCTGTCGGGTTTGGTAACACGGATAACGCAGCAGTCGCGGTGAACGTCTGCGACGTCGGAGCATATTTTGCGGTGCAGGAAACATTGTACGCGGCCTTTTGCGGTGAAATGCCTTCTAGACTGAACGGCAGCTCGTACGCTGTCGCGTTCAGCGGCACAGAACCTGTCGCGAGCGTTCGTCCGTCCAAACTGACAGTCACGTCGAGCATGTCATCACTTCCCGAGAGGCAAATAGGTTCCGCATTGGCGATCTCGTAGTAAACGACAGGGGCGTCGATGAGGATGCCCGCGGGGGACGAAATGTCTTCTTCGAGATAGGGCCGGATGGCGGGCGCGCATCGGAGCGCGAGAAGAGACTCGGTGGATGGGGCAGGCAGTGCGAATTCACCTCCTGGTGGAACGATGGGCTCCGTGGACTTGTAATTCTTCCCGCACCTAAAAAAGTCTTGCGATGAACGACGAGAAGCGGTATAGCAAACGTATGTGTGTACCATGTCTGAGCGAGGACACCGGCGAGGTAGGGAGTTAGAAAACAGGCGAAAGCGAGTCGACGCATGAGAGCGACGAGAAGGTGGAGAACCGAGCGGTTTTAAGGAAAAGGTGGGCCATGAAATAATAAATAAATAAAAAGGCCATGCGTTAACGAAGAACAGCTCGGAGTTGGATTTTCGATCGGTGTCATATAACTGATCGGTACAAATCTGTCACCAGAAAATAGATCACGTGCAATCATGTCGGAGACACGCCCACTCGCCCCTGCCACGTCCCTCAAACACTAGTCACGGGCAAATGAACTGGAGTCGAGATTGCTAGGACAACAGGTGCTTTGGATTGTCCGCTAAATCTTTCAACGGAAGTCAAGGTACGAACTTGGACACTAGGAGATATAGTAGCAAGAATCGCTGCAACAGTACTGGTGTGAGGATTTTCGATTATATCAGGAAACATCATGCTATCGTGTGTACATTGCAGTATTTCTGAGCTTACACGAAACACGAAAAGTCCCAGAGATAACGGAAATAGTATTTACTGTACTCCGATGCTCTTCAAATACTCGACACGGAACGGATTGACGTCCGTCTCCTTTCCACGGTGGTGTGGAATCCACTTGGGCTCATCCTGCATGGGCAATCAGACCATCGTCATCGCACTGTCAATATGGCACCAACCTTGTACAACCTCATAGTTCGTACGTGGTTGTTCATGTCAAGGATGAAGCGGTGGTAGATACCAGCAGGGAGCACCAAAAGGTCACCAGCGCTCATGTGGCAACGAATCCATGCGTCGGTAGCATGCTCTTGGGGGTCATGAGTATGCTGCGGGAGAAAGAAAAGATGCACATACCGCGCACGTCAAAGAATCCGGAACCCTCGAGGATATATCTGATTTCCTCGTCCTCGTGCATGTGCCTAGAATACGAGATCAGCTCTCGTACAGTCTAAGAGCATCCAAGAGGACGTCTCACTCGCGATAAAAGTTCTTCATCTTTGTCTCGAACTCGTCTCCGAGGGATGCCTTGCTGAGCACAATGACGTCGTGGTTCCTGTATCCCCTCTCCCTGGCGACCTTGAGTACCTCTTCCTCGTGCGCTCCATTCGCGTCTGTGGGGATGTGCCAGTGCGCGACTCCGATAGATTTGAGCACTTCCTCGGACACAAGTCTGCCAGTGTCATGTGGGAGACGCTCGTCCCCAGGCAAGTTGTCCATAAAATAGGTATGCATGGCTCGGATGATAAATAGCAACAACTTTGGTGTACCATCTGTCCCTCTTTTATATGGCGAGCGGCCCGGACAGGGCCACCATCTCTGGCCATAGTGTGAGACCCCCAGTGCCTATTATTGTAATCTTACCATCGGGGAAATTTCGATGAGGAATGCTATTCCGAGATTTCATGATCGGTCAGCGGATGAATTGTCTCAAGTTATCACCGGGAAAACGAAAAGAAATAAAATAGCCCAACGGAGGATGTTTTTAGAGAGGACCGATCCCCCAAAAGCGTTCGCTAGTACCAGCGTGAGTTCATGAAACCACAAAGGAACATACTTTTTCATTCGTTTCCGTGGTTTGATCTAACATGGATGGGAAAACAGTCAAGGCCGACGCACATTTCGGCTCTGTCGTGACTTTCGTCTGTGTCGCTACTTGGGCCGCGATCACGATGTATCATGGTTGCGTCGCCACCGAGCTGACCATCGGCGCTTCAAGCTTCAGCACCCAGTGGCCAACAACATTGATCCGACAGAGCCAGCAACGTGGTACATGACCCCGATCTCGGCAGCCACTGACACGAACCACCAAGTGCCAATGACAACGACGGTATGGATGTGACACAGTCACATTGTCGTTGTCATTACTGCCATCATGATGATAAAGGTGGGGTGGATGGGTGACAGTGACCACTATGTCTGGTTAACCAACACTTATGGGAATGTGCACAACGTCGTTGATCTGTGTTTGATGGCATATGTAGTCAGTGCCATCGATCGCTTCTACTTACAATGACGATGATTAAGTCATTGAAGTCATCACAACTACCACTGCATGATGATGTGACTATATGCACATTGTTGATACCACCGATGGCAATGACTGAGAGAACACAACAAACCAATCAGAATAATATCGATGCAAGTGCAACAATAACAATGGCAGTGTAGGATGTGATGCACACAATGCAGTCACATTGCCATTGTCATTGTTACATTTGCATGATGCAGTACAGAAATCATTGAACAATTACCGAGTTGATGGGGTTTTTGGGGTCTAACATATTAAGTAAAAAGTTAGTGCACGTGACGCACGTGTTTGTTCGCAAATTACGCGCCTTGTTCGTCTTCACCAATGTCGTCGAGAGAGCCGCTCAAGTCGGCCTCGAGCGATGTCAAGAAACGCAAGTCCACCGAATCGGACGACAAGCCGTCTAAACAGCGCAAAATCAACGCCTTCTTCACCCCGCGCGTCTCGCT
>JBBPUN010000046.1:0-34923 GCA_038094715.1 Heimioporus punctisporus | reverse complement strand
GTTTTTGGCATGGGCTTGGGATAGGTCCATCAGCACGCCGCTGCCCCCAAATGTACCGGCTTGATTTGGGTGCACTGCCGAGGTGGCAGGAGATGCGGTGGTTGTGCTGCTCGAAGCAGTGGGAGTGACTGTGGGAGCGGTCCCAGGGCAAACGTAGTTCGTGATGGGGCGTTTCCCTTTGTAATTTGGGCTTACCCAGCCCTCGGGTCGTGCTGACCACGTTTTCGCGCCAGCGTTTTCTTTGGTCCCATTGTTCTGGGTCTGGGAATGACCCCCTTGTGGTTGTGGAGCGATGCTCCTCTTCCTTTTGGCTATTTCTTCCAGGACCCTCTCGTGTTGGAGGAGGGCCTGGATCCAGTCCTCAAGGTTATAATTTTGGAGCATTCCCGGTTGGTGCAGCTCCACGCCTTCTACGATTTGGTTCCTTGCGGCGCGTCGGAGGTAGTATACTAACTCCTCGGCATCCGATTCTTGGTCATATTCGGCCTCGAAGACCGTCTGGTGGAACCTTGTGATGAAGTCTTCTAGCGCTTCATCTCGCTTCTGGCGCATTGTTTTTAGTTCGTCACGCGCTGACCTTCTCAGGGCGACGGGGGCGAAGTTTGACGCCATGTTGAGCTTGAAGCTCTCCCATGACTTTGATTCTAACTCCCCAGAGGCGAGGAGGTAGTTTGCGTAACGGGCCGCCACCCCTTCCGTCATAAATGACAGGATGATGTTAATTTTTTGGAAGTCCGACGGTTGGTGTCGGAATCTTCCCAGGTATACCACGACCTGGCGCCACCAGACGTGGAATTTCTTTTTGTCCCCATCATAGTTTTGGGGTTTGCTGATGTAATTTTTGCCAAGTTCCTTGGCGTCTTCTTCGAAGATTGGGTCCACCATCTTGACCTCCTCGGCCTTGGCGTACTGGCTTTCTCTCCGGGTTTCTTTTTGTATTTGGGCCTTTACTTGGGCCGCGATGTTTTTTGATGCTTCGAGCACCTGTTTTGCGACCAGTTTGGCCACGATTTCTTTCATTTCAGGGGTGAGGCCCTCCAAACTGGGTTCGCCGTCACCAGACATGTCTTGATGTGATTGTTCGGAGCCTGAGGGGCTCCAAGGAGGGGGAGAAGGTTGTCGGAGTTGGAATGACACTTTGACTTTATTTAGCCACTACCACGAAGAGGGCAGAAATTAAAGTCTCGTATCTATTCTAGGTATAAAGTGGGAAGAAGGAATTCTTCTCCTGTTGTAGACAGGAGTGGGAGAGTTTTGAGGTTTGGGGTTGAGAACCACTCAGCGGAAGTTAGCTGAGGTTCTGGAGATGGTGTGGGTGAGCGGCGAGCTTTCTCCCACTTGTATTGATCTTCGTATAGTTTATCGAGTAATTCTTGGCGTTTTCGGCATTGCCGAAGTTCTTTCTGATAGTCGGCGAGTCGAGCCTGACAACGAGCTGCCAGGTTGGGAATGATGAGATAAGCGAACGGACCGTTTGCGGTTCGGCCCGTAAAGATGTAAAGGATAAGGGTGTGCGAAGGTCAAGGACGAAGTGTCGGTGACCAAGTGGAGAGAATCAGAATAATGTTAGAGTTGCTTCTAACAATGCTTTGCAAAGTGCTTAGCCCTTGAAAGAAGAGAAAAGATATTCTGATTCTGAGGAAACTATGCGAATACATCTGCCCTACTTATACTGTTCTGTTATCTGGGCTATGCGTACATGTGTATGTCAGGAGGCTTAAAGGCAGTGAACATGTGTGTACAACGAGGATAGATAGAGGAACGTGTATGGGAAAGAGAAGTTCTGACACGTGTGGAACTGAGTCGCTCAGTCTGAAAGCATTGACAACGCTGGTCGGATGTTGTCCAGGCATGCACAGTATTGGCATAACACTGGACGCGAGACAGGTTCCGTCAACGAATGATGTATAGTCCGAGATTGTCACCCAACTCTCAGTGCAAGACTGCCAGATTGACGATGCGAAGATGGTGGCAACGTTTCTGCTCAAACGCGTGCCTTCGGTGAGGTAGGTTCAGCTGAAGGATGCGAGGACGATGCGGACGGAAGACGACATGTTTATCAATCAAATTTCAACTTGGGGAAGTGTAAATAGATTCATGGAGGAACGACGACCGGGGATGGACGATGAGTTGTCGTGTTTTCATAGCATAGTTCCTGCGTGCGTAGCGTAACACCCGGACGAGAGGAGGTTAGTTCTTACTTATGTCGATAATAACTTATATATCTTTCTCAGACTTTCATCGTGATTGATGGAAGCTCACCACGCCGATGTGCTCCGCGAGAAAAAGTACACAAGGCACCAGAAAATTGATTCACTGTTGTGAGAGTGTTTCCACGATATCTCGGTAGTAATTACCACTTGCCGTCTGCAGGTACGTACATGTAATTATATCACGGACATTTATTTTCTCTCCCCAGCTTTTTTTGCTGATCCACAGTACGAACACGTCCTCGCATGAATCCTTTGCTCGTGCCCGAACTACTTCGTTGCGTTCTGGATTGTTTCATTATCTCAGGACATACAGCGATCGTGACAAAGACGGAGCGGGAGGATCGTAAAGCGGTCGTTGCGCTGACCCGAACGTGTCGCACGACTTCAGAACCTTCACTCGATCGTCTTTGGCGACGTTTGGACTCGCTCCTGCCTCTCATCCGGTCCTTTGCGAATGTCGTGGATGGTGCCAGAGCAAAGGTACGACATCTCCGCCATGTGAGCGTGTTATTAGATACTCAGAGTATTCATCACAATCAACAAGAACCCTCCGAGCGCGGCCGAATGGCTCGTCATCGATAGATATGCTCATCGTATTCAGGAACTTACATTAGGAATGGAACGTTTCTCCTTCGACTTTTTGCAGTCTGCAGATCTCGTCTTACCGAACCTAAAAGTGCTCCGATGTATACCGTTTATGGACATGCTTTACCCCATCCAACGCTTCCGGGGATTACTGAACCCGAACATGGATACATTTGATGTCAGGCTGGGAAGGGTAGCTGATGGAGACCTCCAGTCGTTCATCCAGGAATGTCCATCACTCTGTCCAAATCTAAAGTCGATCAAATTTGCCCTAAAAGACAGCGTGTCCGTGCTCGTCACAGAATCATTCTCTGAGTTTCTCTGCAGACGTTCTGACTGGAAGCGCGTGGACCTTTCTTTCCCTATAAATGCTTTCGCATTCAATCACATAGGCGCATCCTCGTCGCTCCAAGCGGCTTCAGTAACCCTCGCTCGCTCGGTGACAGAGCCTTACTTTGGACAGACGGACACCCCATTCCGCAACGTCACACAACTGGCTTTGACAGTGTGGAATCACCTCGAGGTTGCGACGAACGTGCTGCGCGCGGACAGTCAAGCATTCGACGATTTCAAGGTCCTCGTTCGAGACTGTCGACCTAGTCTTGCAGAATTCTCCGCCCTGTCCTCTGCGCTGGCTTCTCCGCCCCGGATGCGTTCACTCCAGAGTGTCGTGATCAGGCAGATGCCGACGGATGGGGGTTCGATGTTGCCCCGTGAGCGACGAGAGCTGTCGTACGAGACACTTCGGCCAATGACCGCTCTTGAACATCTCCACAAGCTAGTCCTCGATCTGAACCACACCATCGCGATTGGGGACGACGAATTTGAACGCCTCGTCTGTCATTGGCCTCGTCTGCGCGTGTTTGAGCTGACGGGGCGATGTGGTACCGAGTCGCTCAGTCTGAAAGCGTTGACAACACTGGTCGGATGTTGTCCGGACGTACGCAGTATTGCCATGACGCTGGATGCGAGGCAGGTTCCGTCGTCGACGAATGTGGACGTACGGTCCGGGTTTGCCACTCATCTCTCGGTCCAAGACTGCCCAATTGGCGATGCGGAGTTAGTGGCAGCGTTTCTGCTCAAACACCTGCCGTTGGTGGGAGGTGTTCGGCAGAAGGATGTGAAGGTAAAACGGATGGGAGACGACGTCCTTAACAGGCGAGTATCATTGTGGGAAAGGGTGAATGGATTCATATTGCGGAGATCACGAAAAAGTAGAGATGATGGTCTAGTCTGTCGCCTATCAGCATGGTATTAAGGAAGTGATTGAAGGTGAGATGATAGGATAGCGCATGGATTAAGGGTACGGACACCTGGATTAACCCCTCGCTATGTATACTCAATCGAATACGGCCTGGGCCCTTTGATCAGGAGGTGTATACAGCGATTTCGGTTCTGAGTGCGCACAACGACGTGGAACGGAAGAAGTTTGAGCGTGCGAACAAGTCAGAGTACCCAGCCACCATGTGGTCGTGAAGCACTCCGTCTGAATGTTTGTTAATTTCGATTTTCACTGTGATCGTATACGACTATAGTATTGTCTGTTTCTTGATTACGAACCTGTGTCCCACTGGCTTGAGGTTTACGTTTTCGATGGAGGTACGCCTTGCGGTCTTTTTTTCACGATTTCACCCAACAGCTCTTTTCCTAAGTTAAATAAATTTGGATAACAAGTCACAGGTTTACAGTAAAACGCTCGTTCTGACGCAGCTATTGACAAGACTATGGACATGGTATCTACGTTGTTTCTTCTCGCGCGTGCCTTGAACGCCTATGAAGTATCTGTGAGATCGCCCTAATTCTTGTGCGAAGGCGCCGAAAATGATAAGATTCAGCCTAGCAACGGACAGGAAGCGACGATGAAGAGAATGATGATAGAGAAAACAGGAGGGTGAACTTAGGAAAACGGAATAAGGGGAAGAGGCTAAATAGCGGGACTCGACAGGAGACGGTGTGACGTAGCAATGACATGATCGGCCTCGTCTCAACGACGGCGAGAAGAAAAGTGGAAGGAAGAAAGGAAAGTGAAAAGAAAGGTTAACGATGAGAAAGTAGATATTCTTGGAATTTTTCGTTAATACCGTGTTCGTCTTCCAGCCCCCAGGTGAGAGCGTGGTTCCCAAGTATGGTGTGACGTAGCTATGACATGATCGTGATGACCTACAGGCTTGTTGTGTTTCACTATGTTCTGCCATGTGCGCAAAAAACTGACCTCTGTTGTTTGTCGGATTCTGACGGATTGAATAGAATCGGTGCCTTTGTGCGTCCTAGTTTGCGGCTTGGAATATGACATGGTAAGCTAACTAAGCTGCATTGAAGGGGGACACAACTTTCCTCGTCCCCATAAATATGATGAATCTCACCATGGCATGTATACTTGTATCATTGATAGACTTAGGACGCCATACAGGTGTATGACTGTTGGAAGGACATTCACAAATTCGGATTTCATACAAGTGTAACCAGTCCGTATTTCTGATTTTATTTGGCTTGAAATTTTACCCAAGGCAACGTATTGTATATATTTATCGTTTGAACCTGCTTCGTTTCCTTTGGAACTGCAGAATGTGAGGTTTTCATTTCTATATCCAGACAGTTGGAGTGGGTTTGGAACTGACTTGTGCGCGCGGCAGTGGTGATTCTCCTCCTCTGCATATCGTAATACCGATCGAGGCTCGTTCTTAATGTTGTCTTCCCCTACGGAATTGGGATAACTATGGTTTTTATATCCTATGTCATGTCCCGTACCCAGAATATTCTCGGAGGTACGTTGATAATAGATATCAACACTCAAGTTGTGGAATGGACAGTTAATCTCTGCTCAGCGAGTGCATAATAAGACCTCGATTTCGTCCCTTGTTCAAGACAGTTTAGATTTTATACTTGGCTCAAGGAAATGGTCGCTTTCTTTCAGGTTACCTTTTCCGCATTAACACGCTTTCTTGTTATTGTTCAGCTCATACAATGCCACTTCAGAGCGACGAAACAGTTCCAACCGAGTTGCTACATAAATCCTCTTTTGAAGAAGGGGATGCTATGTTTTTAGCGTGCGTTCGCCACGCATTGCCAGACTTCACCATGATGGGTAGACTAACATCTTCCCAGGAGAGGAAGAGAAATCGATACAGCGTGAAACATCCCATTTCAGCGCTTGCCAAGAAGAAACCTGGCAATCTCGACACGGTATGTGCCACGCTACCAACCCAAGGTGACTGTCAGCATTTCTGTCCATTTTCGGTAGTTAGGTTCCATCGTGTGTACAAGCGTGAATAATACGTCCCAGCGTGTAATTCAGGGCGAGGCGTTGGCCATTAACGTTATGTACAAGCGAGGGGCATGTATGCTATCATATCGAAAGATAATTTTACGAAGTAATAGATTTGGAAATAATGATTTAGTGATGCGAGAAGAGGCTTATTATGTAAAGCCAACGCTCAGACAGAGTGACCTAGGACTGCCCGACGCTTTTTCACGTATTTCACTTTTGTCGGGTGTTCTGGATGTCCATTTACTCGTTAATTTCGCTTACAACTTTGCGTCTATTCCTTTTTTTACTCTGCACTCTATGACATAGGGCCTAGGCTATAAAAATTGCCGCACTAGGGGCAATGTTAAATACTATTCGGTCTCAGCTTGGCCATCCTCTCACCCACTCACGTCTCTTGTGTCGTACACGCGAAATCATGCGACTCCCTGTACTAGCTCACATCATGGCGATGTTGGCAATTGCCTCGAAATTTGTGCTTGCCACTCCAAGCCCCGTACCATGTGATCAAGATGACCTTGAATGTGGGCGACATGCAATACATTTTTTTTACTGAGCTAACCCATTTATAGCAAACAATGGCCTCGAACAGAATCATCGCCGGGCAAATTGCTGGCTCTGAAGCTGTCGCATTGCTCAATTGTTTCCATGTTGCAGCACCCTTGAGGACGAAGTTCACTTTTTTCAGCCGTTAGTCGTACTTCATTGTATGTGTAGCGTGTATTATTGACTGGTCAATTTCAACCTCAAGGCCTCAAGGCTGTCCGGTGTTCCCAGGAAGAACCGATAACGACATATTTAATTTACTGGATAATTTGAAGGATCAAGTACAAGATTAAGAAAGAACTTGATAATCTAATCTATTGGTAGCGTTCGAACATTTAATGCTGTGAGAAGAATCAAGTCAGACAAGGCCGCGGTAACGTAGTGATGCGTAGTTCGTATCGTATATCGGTACCAACTTATGGAATAGGCACCTAAATTCTTTGTCTAAGTCAAATGACGTTCCTGTAGCGCGATTTATATGACAGATCGTCCTCTCGAATTTATAGGAAACAAACTGAGTATTGCCAATAGTACGTAGTGCAATGACGCTGGTGGCAGCTGCGTCACAGTGACATTAATAGAATTTGTTGCATTAGGCTGATTCCCCTCATACAGTGGATACAGTGGAGTTCGCCTCCACTGCGTAGTATCATCTGCGCGGGTGCCATAATCCAAGACATACGTGGAGTATATTTTGTGCAACTCATGCGGGAAATCCTAGTTCTGCAAGGTAATCTTGAATCGATAGCCTTGTATTTTACAGGACGAAACAGTTCACGTCCGAGTCTCACGAGTCGTACGTAGGAAAAGTTTATGGACCAGAAGTGAAGGGAACCCAACCTTTTTCTATGTATGAACCCCCCATATTAGATATTCGCTCCTCCTCGTAGCTTTAGTCACCATTTCGCCTGCCCCTCCACTCCTTGCGTCTGCCACTCATGTAAATAAATTAGGTTACTTCCGTCCCCTCACCTTGCAATGCCGACAGCCGTGTTCGAGCTCCGCTGTTCGGGAATCGGCGCCCACAGTGTGTCCGAGTCGCCCCGACAGGTTCAGTTTCTAGCTGAGCTCTATCTTTTCTCCCAAACTGCCTCTCCCGCACGTCACTCGCTATCGTCCGCTCCCTCCCCTCGACTAAATCTCACGTAGCGCCAAGTGCATAGAACACCGATTGTAAGTTGGCGTAATACAGCAAATTCTCAAGCACTGACCTGCGCTCCGTTTCAGATATATCATATTTTTCGCATCCACTGGCAGAACATCAGATTACGTTCAGGCTTGGCGAAAGCAACTCCAACCCCAATGTAGTCCGTTATCAGCACCTGCAGTTAAGAAACTAAGATCTCCTTGATTCACAATCTGACTAATTTTGTATGCCAAGAAGTGTGTCAGGCGGCTCTTGCACTTGTTCCAAATCTGTCCCCTTCTGAGGCTTCTCGGTTGACGATTTCTTCCAAGTTGAAGCTTTGAAGTTTCAAAGTGGACAATGCATATGAAGTACGTCTTGATTCAAAATCCGTTTTCGACCGCTTCACAGTACGATTTACGCTCCCAGAACCTGATATGAGTTGCAGCGTGGTGAGGCTGTGTACTGAGTGTCCATATGGAACATGCACTGCAGTCGACTCATATTAACACAATTTGATATTGCGAATGACTCGTGGCGCCCTCCACATGTTAGATCGTCCGGTTTTCGGAACCCCATCCACAAACGCACACTCAAACCACGTCAGAAAGGGAACAACAATAAATATCAGCTTTATAACCCTTTGAACAAAATATGTATTAAATCGCTCTGATCAGATCATCGGGAAGGTTCCCATCGCTGTATGGTGACAATCAAGATGTTGGTGCGGCGATCAAAGTTAGCGTTCAATAGTGCATCCAGAATCCCCGTGACTTACCTAATTACCCAAGTCAGCTTGTCAACGTGGACTGAAATATTTTGCATATCCGAGTAAGGGAAGCTTGTGGAGTGGTCCCGCCCTCTCGACGCAACGATCTACATTGCGTATTACTTCCATGACTTCCAACCTGCAGCTTTCCGTCTCAACTATTGAGCAGAACAACTACGTGAATCGTACGCTAGCACGGTTTTTTTGATATCCTATCAGTTTGTCTCACTCTGCTTGCCAGTTGCCATTTTAACCGCCGTCGGATATGATTATTGTGAGTAACTTCGTATGCTGCAATCTTCTCAAGTTATGAAGAATCTTGATGTTACAGTCCTGACCTTTCCGACAGAGGTACGCCTGACAGATCGTCATACGTTCTACTGATTTATCGCTCCCGCAGGTCGAATATATTTGGGTCTGAGCTCGCAACTTCTGAAATAGTTCGTCCATTCTAACATAGCTACAGAACAAGCCGCGAACGTGGGTATCTATACTGTTCGTTCTCGTGCGTATCCTTGTCGAGTCTGGCATAGTATATAAGCGCCAGCACTTATCCATCTACAGGCACGTTATTTTGGACTAACCACTGTTTTGTGCGTGTTGATTTAGTTAAAGAGGGAAATTGACTCCTCAAATGACTGTCAGCGTCAACTCCCTTAGTGCGTATGCCAGGCACAACCTTAACTTCGTTGAAGTAATTACTCGGTAAAAGTGGACAGCTCTTTTCTACCAGGCTCTACGGAGGTAAGCCAAAATCACCATGATTTTTTGTCCTTGCATTAATTTACAATATCTGGCAGATGTACGTGTGAAGCTTTATATTCGGTTTATTCACCGCTTTTTGAGTAACATTGTACGCATCTAGCTGTGAGTGCCGTTGCCCTCCTTTTTTTCAAGTATTCATTGCTCTGGAACGCTTTCTAGGCAATATCCTTTACATCTTTGAGAGTTGGGCTAGCCTGATCTTCTTTGGCACCGCTGATCGTAAGTTGTTCCACGTGCTTCCGAAAGTCAGTTAAGACATGTCCCAATACAGTGATGATGATTCTACGTCTCTGGGCAATGTATGGTCGGTCGAGGATCATCCTCTGTACCCTCCTCACGCTATTCGTCATCGAATTTGCCCTGATGCTTGTATCATGCATCATGCTAAGCAATCTCAGGGTCCCAGCAGGTATGTGATGCTTGTATATCGCACGAGGTACGCAGCCCGGATAACCCAGCTGTTCAGCAACGTCGGATCGGACGATCAACCTGTCTTATTGCATAATACAATTCAACTCTACCATGTGGCCTGACACGGTAGCAACCGTTCTCGGCTTCGTCACGCTTAATGCATCCATGTGTCTTCTCTTTGCGCTCCAATTTGCTAGACAGTCATTTCGCATGTACAGAGAAACGGGGCGGCTCCAGCTCAATCGTTACATCAACCTCTTGACCAGGGAGGGCATATTGTACTTTCTCGCGTGCGACACTTTTTTTTAATCTGACGTCGTGCACTGAGACTGATGAAATGATGGAACAGCATCCTGTCGTTCACGCTAATCAACGTGCTTGCTTTCTTGGGAAACGGGCTGACGAACGGATGGTGGATATTGCTCGCGGTGGTGGGATATATACCCGCATTCACGCTCGTCCCTCGATTCGTGCTCAGTTTGCGGGAGCTTTACATTCGCGATTCGGATGGCAGAGGCAATGCTCAGATAGATACAGCATTTGGATTGGCATCGGAAACGCGTGCCGTCACAAGTGTGATCAGGTTCGCGGGTGGACGAGACAATGAGTCGGATCTGGGACGAGAGATACAGATGGAAGAGAGGGGGAACGAAGGAGTTGCCGGTGATGTGACGGTTTAGGTTTACGTAGTACTTAAGCAAGGTACCTATGAAGGAAGGAGCAGCTGGTTTCTACACCGATATCTGATTCGATATTCTCGATCGGGAAACATAACTCCAAGCGTTAAAACTTTGGGTGTCCGGAACTCTTATGATAGCAGAATGTTCAGGCCATGGTATAGACCTCAACATCGCACTGTTCACGCTAACTACGTCCCTGGAATGGATTCGCGCCGATCATTCTTCTCGAGGTTGTCAACCCGGGGCGTTGACGTGGGCGGACCTACTAGTTGACTGATTGACGTGAGATCCCAAAGAGGATCTACAGCCCCGTGTGTATGATAACTTCTATGCGAACCGACTCGAATTTTTGTTATATAACTCGAACTAGAGACATACATCGCTTGGTAATTTGTACTGACCAGTGACGAGGTACTTGAAGAAACATTCGTAGATGACAGCCAAAGTCCCGATCCTATTGGCAAAGAGCATAATGATCTCCGCGCGCAAAAAACCCTTACAGTCGAATGAGTGCCCTCGTTGTTGTTCCAATCCTCCGAAATCTCGTCTATCGCTTGGTCAAACATTTTTTCCATTGTCTGCTCTCACCACGACATCTCTTATCTCTTTCGACTTGCCAATCATCATGCATCACGTCCCGTCCCTGAGCGCCGTCTTCGCCGCCCCATTCGCCTAAATTTATGTCAACCACCTCAGATTTGACGTCGATGAATCCGGCTACCTGCAGCATGTTTGTCTTGCTCTCGGAAAAGCGGTGTAAGAAAGTGATATTTGACAGCGTCTTTGGACCTGCTATCCATTCCGGAGCGGTTATGGTGCAGCCATTGCCGTCGCTGACATACCAAGGTAAGCGCAAGGGAGAAGGGAAAGGGCGAGGTGATAGCGATCGCGACAGCATAACGCTATCGTCGACACGGCAAGCGGCGAGGGCGGAAGCGAGGGCGAGGGCGACAACGTGACGCCATTACATTGGTGCTGCCATCGTCGATACGTCGCGGGCGGGAAAGAGGGAGGCGAGGGAAAAGAAAAGGGTGGTAACAATGTGGCGGGGCGGTAGGCAGGAGTAACTGCGGTAGGGCGAGAGCAGGGCGCATAAGTGTGGTGTAACACATTGGTGAGGCGGGCAGAGACAGTCTACAGATGAATTAGGCGGAGACAAAGCGCTGTGCCTCGGTTTGCATTATATCGTCATGGCAGTTCCGAGGTGAAGGTGAGGCAAATGTCAAGGCTCACGGGTGGTCTTTGCGGACGCGCCGCCCATGGCCGTTGTGGCAGCATCGAGGAAAGGTTCGCAAATGGTCCCATGCGCTAATTGGTCTTGCAGACTGTCTGAGTCGAGGCAGATGGGTGGACGGGGATACCAGATATCGAAAGGTGCGCTTTGAGCAGACAACGGTGCGTGTACGAGTAGTCTATGGAAAGTGACCAAGTTCGTGTAAGAAATCGCGGTACTGGTGACGGTGGCGGGCATGTAACGAGGACAATACATAGGCTCTCAGCTTAGAGGAGAGCACGCAGGCAGCGCTGAGGTTTTTTTCTTGTCGTTGTCGCTAGCGGTCCCATCGTACGCTGTAACCACCCCTTCGAGACTACGTTTGCATTCCGTTCGCGCCTCGTTGCGCCCGTAACTATGTCTCCGGCTCTGATCACCTCGAGTCCGTCCACAGCCACGCACCGCCACCGTCCTCTTTTTGTCCTTCGTGGGAAAATAGCCAAAGTTAGCGCCAAGTTTCGACGCGATGACAATAAGTACCACCTCCATTCTGATTCAAAGGATCCCACACTCTCCGGGAGGGAGCGCGGTAACGTGTTCCATTTGACCATACTCGAGACGTGCCAGTGCCAAGTCTTCTCTCGACATACGTTAGTCTCGAGTCTGACCACCGCCCCCATCATACTTATGTGTCGGGTAACACACAGGTTGATTTTATGCGAGCACGGCTTCAACCCCGCAATCTTAATCGCCCGCGTATATGCATACCCTATTTATTTTATTTCGAGACCTCTCGTTTACTGTCCCGACCCACTCGTTGCTCATGACAGATATTCTGCAACAAACAGTCACGATTATCCAGCAGAACGATTATGTGACTCGTACGTTTGGTGAATATCGTCTGGCCCGTCTCACTCCCTCTCCCAGTCGCAATCCTTACTTCGGTTGGGTATGACTACGGTGAGCGACGTTCCTCGATTTTGCGACGGAGTGATCTCAACATTGTTAGTACTTACGTTTTCAATGGAGGTTCGTCTTAGCCATTTTTATTTTAAATACTGACTTCTCACTCCCGCAGATCGAATATATTTGGAACAAGCCGTGGACGCTGGTGTCCACATTATTTTTCATCGTACGTAAACGTAGAAAAATGAACAAGGACTGATCGCTTTCAATATTCAGTCTCGTTATATCGGGCTACTTACTGTAATGTATGTCTCAGAATCAGCATATATGGTCACTTGAGCCCCTAACAGATTCCCAGAATCACTGCCCTTTGTACGTGCGATATTCGCAATTATGTATCTGCAGAGTTGATTTATCTTCGTCAAAGGGGGAAGCACCTTTCTACCTGGCCCCAACAATGTAAGTTTGCCCTGAAACTATGAAAGAAATTTTGAAATCTGAACCTCGTAGGCGTACGTGTTGAACTTGTTTTTCAGGCGAAGACCTCAAAGCATTTTTTTAATTTCTAAAAAGCTGTGAGCACTTCCCTTACTCCTTGTTTCTATAGAAATGCTCTTCTGAACAGAACTTTAAAGGTAGTGCATTTGTTGTCTGTGCCAATTCGATCTCTGTGATCTTTTTCGGGGCAGCCGAGTGTAAGGGTTTCATTTCCTGCAAGATGGCAAAACTCAATGTAAAATAAAGTGATTATGATTCTGCGTCTCTGGGTGATGTATGGTCGATCAAAGATCATCCTTGTTATCCTCCTCACATTATACATCACCCAAATGACACTATATACGACCTTTGTTGTCATATTAAGTACTCACGAGAATGAGGTAGGTATGTTTACACTGTGATACATCTCTCGTATGCTATATGATTGATTACTCTATTTTTTCAGCTTTTACAGTTCAAGTCCTCGATTTTTCATTCTGTGCACAGCGCCCTATACCCTCCATCTCCCCTGAAGCGTCTGCTGCCATTCACCTCGTTCTTGGTGCAGCAATGTGTATGCTCGTTTCTGCCCAATTCGTCAGGGAATCAGTTCAAATGTACAGAGCAACAAAACAATTCCGACTCAATCGTTATATGAATCTTCTCGCGATCGATGGGATCTTCTACTTTTTTGCGTTCGTCTCACTTTCTCCCCTGTTTTTTCATCTGACTAACCGTCCACGGACGAACAGCGTTTTATCATTTGCATTGATCGATCTAGTCGCCATCGTGACCGGCATGCTAAATTACCGATGGGGAATACTCTTATTGGTTGTACAATACGTACCTACGTTCACGCTCGTTCCTCGGTTCGTCCTCAGTCTACGGGAACTTTATGCGCGCGATCTTCAAGGCAGATGCGGAAGCGAAATCGATACCGCTTTTGGTTTGTCATCAGGGCCCAGCGTGGGTATAATGATTGCAGCAGCAGGACAGGACGAGGCGGACCAGAGTGGGGAAATACAGTCGGAGGGGAGGGAGGCCAACAGTGTTCACGGTGATGCATAACTACTTTCGTTCTTTGTGTCCCGATCTACGTTTTATCTTATATGCACGCTAATTTTAACGCAGAAACATACTATACAAGCCCAACTTACACGCCGTTGGCACTGCTAGCGCCTGGAACATGAATCTACTCATTCATACTACCCCAGCCTCTCCTCCTCCTCGTCATGTACACCATCCGCGAACATCATCCTGCTCGTGACTCCGTCATGGTAAGACGCCGTCGCCAAACCAAACGCCGTGTCTATTTCGCCTCCACGTCTCCCTCGAGAGTCTTGGGTGTAAAGCGCGCGCAAGTTCAAGATGAACCTAGGCACGAGCGTGAACGTAGGCACGATCTGCGCCATCGCCAAAAGGATCGACCATTCGTCAGCCGTGACGTTCGTTGCGTAATCCAAGAAGTTGATGAGCGCGTATGCTAGGACGCTACACCCGCGCGACCGTTTTGTCGTCAGCATACGCACGTTCCCAAAGATAAGAATAAGAAAATAAAAGGAAAGTGGACTTGCGCAAGAAAATAAACCATGCCCTCCCGGACGAAAAGACTCATGTACCGATTGAGCTGGAATTTCCTCGTCGCCTTGTACGTTCGAATGGACTCCTTGAAAAATTGGAAGAGGAAGAGGGAGCACATCAACGCGCCGAACACCATCTGGACGACCGCAGCGACTTCAGGCACGATGGGGATGACGTAGGTCGATACGCAAAACGATAGATCGAGGACTTGGCTTGTGGCAACTAGAGCCCCGGGAATCAGTTCGCTCGATGTGCGCGAAGGGAAACACCTCGGACGCTACGTACTTACGGGATTTTTTTGAGCGGTGGTCATGATGCAAGGAACGAGGCCGAGTACGACCTCGGCGACGTATATAGGGGCTAAAATTCCTAACACCCATCTCGATCGATTGTACAAGGCCCATACGCGAAGGATCATTGCCACTGTATCATACAGTGAATTTTCAATGTTTACAGAACCAAACGTGAAGTCTCACGATCTGCGGCCGTGATAAAGAACACCGTAGCCCAGGTGCCGTAGAGATAGAGTACGTCGCCTTCTACATTTTAACAAAAACGAGTTTCGGTGACATGCATGAAATCTCACAGCTAGTTGAATAAAATCGTAGGTTGGACTTGTCATTGATCAGTACCAGTGCCAAATAAATGAAAACACACGTCTGTCGGGAGTGCGAACTCTGTCAGAGTCTATCTACCCTCCAGTGACATAAGAAATTACCTTCTCGGGACCAGGAAGAAAAGAGCTTCCCACTACAACGGCTCAACAAGGTCAGCTTCCTGTTGAAGAGGATGAACGCACAAAAAGAAAAAATCCTAGCTAAACATCAAGAGGTGCCTTCAGGTCAGATACGAGACTCACATAACATAACTCAGCCCAAAATAACGAGCCTGAAAATAGACAATAGTTAGTCCTGTTCAAGTGCAAATGAAGATGGGCGCGAACGAGGACAAATAATGTAGACACCCATGACCAAGGTTTGCTCTGTGTGCAGTTCACGATAGGTCGTTTGCAAGCAACTGTCTGCTTACCCAGATATATTTTACCTGTATGTAACTACATTCAGCACCTTGTCGGATCAAGATGATTGTAACCATACCTCATCAGCGAAGGTAAGGACTGACGGAATGACATCGAGGTCAGTATTAAAGTAGGAAACAATACTACACACTGTAATCATATCCGACTGCAGTGACGGCCACAACTAGAAAAAGATAAGACGACGTGAGTACAGACTTGAAGCGAGAGTGATACCGGTTGTATAGTCGTTCAACAGGATAGCTGTGACAACAGCTTGGAGGGAAGAAGACATTAAGAAAAGTAGTGGAAAACAGCTTCAAAGCAGTTTATATCATGTTACCAGACAAATAAATCCGCTCCACGAATTCATGCGCCACTGCATGCAACTTGCTGGATGGTCGTTGAAATTTAAATGCTAGTACGTAATTTTCTGGCAGATGACCGGGCTTATCCGGCGACTAACGCTGCCTTTCGTTGCGAGACCCAAGGAAAACGGACGTGCATCGCCGAGATTCACTGGAAATGCCCAGAACATATTGATGTACGTGTGCTTGGCAGCCCTTTTCTTATGTTGTGTTCATGCAAGTTACACGTAGGACCGTACGACCGTGGTCACTTGTACATACGGAGCGTGCACGACTCGGACGCTGATGACCTGCGTTTGGACTGGGCGGACACCGATTGTTTAACCTAGTAGCTGTGCAACCGATCTCGACACTCATATTTATCATCCTACTGGTTTGCAACACAACCGCCAAGACCGATGGGATTACTGAACTACACCGATAACCCCGGCGTCACTCATGATCGATAACGCGAGACGGAGAGAAGTTCGCGGGAAAGGAAATCGAAAGTGGTTATCGATTATTAGTGACTTTCCAACTTGGACTATTGGAAATGATAACGGCCTCTCGCGGGCTCGCGGGGGAAACGTGCCAAAACGGAGATGACTGCGTGTAGATCTATAACACCGACTCCAGGACCGTACCGGGTGTCTTATACAAACAGCCTAGCGACGTTCCTATGCGACCCGGTACGAAAAATACGAAGTCCGTAACCACCTATGTCCAGTCCCGGTGACGCCCATTTGCGCGCGCTGTTGCGCTTCTACGTGTATCAAACTTTCAGTTGATCGGATAGTTGCCAAAGGCGGCTCCAAGTCACTCAGCTGGTAACCCGTTTTTCTTCTCCATGTCCCAGACCTCTGAATTACGCTGCATCTCCCGACGGGGAGATGTAATCCGTAGTTCACTACGGCCCATCTCATTTGGGTCCTGTACAAATGAAATTAAAGGACAACGCGAGTTGCAAGCACGACCGTCGTCCACGCGCCGTTGATTTGACATCACGATTCAGAGGCTGCGACCTACTAGTAGGCTTCATTCACATCCTCGATTTTGTGCCTTTTGATCCTCCGTGCATGAATTATAATTACATGAGCAGCTCAAAAAAATTCCCATTGTTAAACATGACCAAGGACACGCATGGAAAAAAAATGCGTTTACATGACATTCCAGAAAATCACTCTGCCAATAGCATGTCTTCATTCTGATTCGACACCTCGTCTAGCTCTGTCCCCGCGAACATCAACGAGGTAGCAACAGCGCTACTGTGTGACATCGAAGTTAACCCGAAAGCTGTGTCAATCTTGCCTTCCTGTTCCCCTCGAAGCTCCCGTGCGTAAAGTTCCCGCAGGCCGAGAATGAATCGAGGAACGAGTGTAAATGGTGGTACATATTGCACCACCGTCAGCAGCGTTCCCGGCCCCGCCGTTACGGAGCTTGCTATCAACGTAAGCAGGTTTACCACTACGTACGACAGGATGCTACAACACCCGTTCGTCACTAACGCATAAAAGGCAGATAGATATACGGACGTACATGATGAAGTAGATCAACCCCTCTTTAGCAAAAAGATTCATATAACGGCCTAGCTGAAATTGCTGCGTTGCTCTATACATTTGAAGCGACTGCTTGAAGAATTTGATTGTTACGAAGAGACACATGAAGATATCGAGGGTGATATGACTACCGGCCGTGAGTTCCGCAAATATGGGATGCGTATTGTGTGCAGTGCAATATGTCATATCGAGGGCTTGAACGACGTGCACTATGTGGGAAGAAGGTGAATGTTACACAGCGTTTGCGGTACAAGGTTTATTTTCAGCATACTTGCGGACATAATCTGGCTGCTTTGCACAACGCAAAACATGACGTTCAGGATCATATAAATGATATATAAGGCGAGGAGAATGCCAAGGACCGATTTTGATCGATGGTATAAAGCCCAGAGGCGGAGGATCATCACCACTATTTGAAGAATCAGATATCGTAACTTCCTTGGGCAAAAGCAAATTCTCACGATGGGCGGCACCGAAAAAGATAACGCTTGCCCAGACAGAAACGAGGTAAAGCATGCCACCTTGGTGACGTTCTCTGAGATTATTCAAACATATAGGTAACGACCTATACTTACACCTATTTCATAGAATTGAAAGATCGTTAGCTTGAGTTGTGCCGGAATGCTTACGTCTACCAAAAATTCAAAACATTAATGTGCACTTCTGTTGTCAATTAGCAGGAGCAGTTACCTTTGCAGAACCCGGGAGAAAAGAGCTTCCCACTTTGGACGGATCAACAAAACAGACCCTGAAGTCATATACTAGAACTGACCGAGGGCGAAAAGTCTGGCCAGTGGATCAGGGATAAAACATACAGGCCCCGCAGGAAGTATAACGTACATAACGGTCAACAACCCGACATAGCGGGCCTGAATGTTGGCAACAGTGAGCATGTGTACAACGCGGACTCGGCGGGGTTACTTACAAAGAAGAATAATGTGGATACCCATGTCCAGGACTTGTCCTGCGATATGTCAAATAAATAATTCGATACAGAAAGAGTGTCTTCAAACCCAAATATATTCTATCTGCAGGCATAGTTAACTTGCATATCGCCAATAACTATTAAGGCGTACCTCTTTTGAAAATATAAGGGCTAACTACAATCAGGTTGATTCAGGAGAAAATCGAAACTACTCACTGAAATCATACCCGATAATAGTGAGGGTCGCGACTACCACAAATAGTGAGATTGATGAGACATCAAAGATTAGACGGGCATACGGGCTGCGTAGTTAACCCATTGAATATTCGCAACTGCGACCTGTAGACCGGAAGCCATGATATGAACGGGAAGTGTTATGTTAGGGAACAAAGCCAGGTACATGCATTAGAGCCATACATATACCATCAGTTGCAACCACCCTTAGGTACGTATCCGAAATTTCCACGAAGTGTCGTAGGGGTATATAACCGACAGTAGCGTATGTCAGTAGGATGGCATCAGTACCCCTCTTCGGATATTCCGTTTCCGAGTTCCTGATAGGTAGATAGAATCATCCGCATCTTTTGGGAAGCATCCGAACGCGGGGAAAGGGCATACCAAATATACAAGCGATTCGAACGCATTATGATCGTTCTACGCCTCAAAGGTCCAGCACATGGCACAGTACGGGTATATTCGAATCGGGTAATAGTTTGTCCAACACATGGACAACGACGTAAAGATTAAACTGATGTTTCATCTTTCAAATGTGGCATTTTCATTTTGGAATCCAGCTGTCCATGTCGATGGGATTTAAAATGGCATTTAGGGCCTGGATACGGTGACATGTGCAGCCGAGTCGATGAAACAAACATAGCCGCGTAATTCACGCCATTCACGTCGTGGGTGCAGCATTCTGTAAACCAAACGTCATCTCATCAGACATCAACCTGTATCTCATGACTTGGAAGTACACCACCCAATATATCGGTACCTCGGCAGGTGAGCATGTGTTCTCATCTACGAAGAGAATTGTAACGAAGAATAAATTAAGCGATCGACATAGTGTCAGTCATCAAATGATAGCCACTGAAGCAAAAAAAAAACATACCCTTATATATAACTGCACTTGTCAGATGACAGATCCCAAAGGATAAGTTATTGCAGAGCACTTGGGTCATGTACTTGCGAGGTACACCAAACCTCAACGGCCTTCTTTTTCCGTACTTGCCCTTCTGAAGCTCGAGTTGCACTCGATCTCGGCCACCGTTGTTCGGAAAAACTTAAAGGCTCCAGTAAGTAAATGAAACATGTTTCGGGCTTCGTATAGAACGTGGCGTTTCAAAAGTTTACCTCCCACGATCTCATGAGTACGGAGATCACGATGAGTAACATGACGCATCACGTGAGGGAACTCTTCTCCGGGTCTCGGGCCTCGAGTCTTGACGCACTGGTAAGGGCCTGGACAGCAAAAAAGTCACGGGGGAAAAAATGCAACTTTCGAAAAACCTGCGTCTCCACGTGATTACTAAAGGTTAGAACGGAACTTCAAATAAGTGAGCCAACCGCCCGTATATTGATGATGTACATGTTGTAACAATGTAATTAGAGATTTAAAAAATACAGCTAAACCCAAAAAAAGCAAGTTGGGACTTGAAAAACAAGTGTTACAGTAAGACCCATTAAGGAAACAATGTGACAAGATTACATAATGTCATTACTATATGCAGACTTCAATCTCTGATTGAGCAGTGAGCTGCTGCTATGTGTTTTTTTTTTCAAGTCCCATCATCCTTTTTTTGAGTTTAGCTGAATTTTTTTAAATATTGTTGCAACATGTATTTTGTCAATATATGAGTGGCTGGCTCACTTTATTTGAAGTTCTGTCCTAACCTTTAGATCATGTGTAATCACATGGAGATGCAGGTTTTTGAAAATCACATTTTTCCCCCATGACTTTTTTGCTGTCCAGGCCCTAATTCTCATGTCCCACAGGGGTACTACTGGAATCATCCTCACTGCCTTGTTTAGCTTTTGATTTCATGACACTTCTTTGGACACCCAATAGTGTGTGAGACACCCATCAAGTTTTTCCATGTTTTATATGTTTCCTGTTATGATATGCTAAGGCCCCGCACCTTTTTCTTCAACTCTCTCAATGCTCTGAGAACTCCCTCACTCTAGACACCTCGTCTACTGTCGCTCTCGCATTACAAGGAACACCGGTGAACACCAGCACTCTCTCGAATCCTCAACAGATCAACTGCGATGTCCTCCCGGACACTCCCTTCGTATCCCTGGACCTTCTCCTCCCTGGGACCCTCTGTGAACTGGCTTATCCCCAGTCTTCGTCTCTCATCTCACCCTGATACCCTCTGCCCTAGACACCTCGTTTCTTGGACCACTCTAGATCTATGACATGCAGTATTCATTTCCACTTCTTCTTTGAACCTTGTAACACATTTCATCAAACCTTGTAACACCTGACTCTGCTTCTTTGATCCCCATGTATTCTTAGAACATTCTTCCACCTCATGGCATTTCTTCTTCAATTCTCTAGAACATTCTATTTCTTTGTCATCGCTTTGTCATTGAACTCTGGGACACTATTTAGGCGTTCCCTCTCCACCGCTGTATACTTAGCTTTGATCTACCTGGCACCCCCCCTGTACTTGCCTCCAGGCATCTCTTGTACCTCCTCATATCTTGTAACATTGTCAATCCCACCTTGTACTTGATATCTTCTCGCCAAGTCCTTGTCTCACATGCATCCTCTTGGGAAGGCAACTCCTGTCGACTATTTGGACACTCTCCAAGCCCTTGCTCAAGTTGAGTTACACAGGAAAGGCATACATCTCTCCGATAGACCTCTGCATCTGCATGTCTCTTCCATTCTCTGACAAGTCTTCACAGCTGGCCATGTGCTCTTTGATCATTTTCTCTCCATCCTGCTAGTGTGAAGCAATCCGGCTAGGTTTTACGGTTAGCCTTGAAGGTAACCCATAACATTTCCCAACATCTTATCTGTCAAGTTCACTACTTTCTCTTTACCACTCATTCTTGCAAACATTCAATCAGACAACTTCCTGCCTTTGTGAGGGCATCAGCATAGCCACAGAGTTTCCCAACTGTTCCTATCTTTCATACCACCTCCATCTCCCTGTGCTCATTCATATCTCAGCCTTCCATACATCCATTCTTGCTCACTGTTTGCTCAATGCTCTGCACCCTCATCTTGTCTTCATGACTCACCACCTTACAGCTCCCCTCTGGGCCCTGGACACATAAACCCTGTCAGTAGTTCTTTATTCTCTTTTCTGTGAGGTTCCACCTGCCCTGTGCTTACACCACACTGACAGGTTTCATGTTTGCTGGCTAGCCTTCCATGCTGGCAGCCAAATCCCCCTTACCTCTGAGTCATAGACACAAGTTCCTCTTCAAGTAAAGTTGCAACCAAGTACAATCCACTCTCCTTTTAAAGCAACCCTACAACCACTTAAGGCTATAGGCCACTCACTTAGAATTGTCATAGAGAAAAAGAGAAAAGAGAAGATTGATGTTCTCTGAGTCTGTTGACTGTAAAGGGAAAACTGAAGAGGACAAACTGAGGTCCTCTTGGCCAGCTCTTGGACCTTTATATACTACTCATATGTTTGTACATGTTTGGTACTTAATATTACTATATAAGTCCATGCCCTTAGCCCTAGCAATAAGGCTAAGTCAGGTGGAGTCTGTGTGAGTCAAGAAGAAGCAACAGGGATCAAGAATGCTGTTCCATAGTCTTAAGAAGAGCAGAAGTGAAGAAGGCTGTGAGCGGTAATGAACGATAAGAGAAACAAGGTGCAGTAATTAAAAAGGTGAGGCCATTGTGTGTTTAACATGTGGTGATGAAGAATGAAAGAAGCAGAAATGAAAAGAATGAGTTAGGATGGAAGTAAGAAGGGAAACACATTTTGTGGATCTAGATCATATCATGTGATGTGATTAGTCAGCACTTGTTGGCTTTCATATTGCAAAGGTTAAATATTGTCATAGAAAGTTGGGAAAAATGATAGAAATATCTAGAAAAATAGGGTGTGAAATAACACTACCCCCTCTCTAAAGGTTGACTTCCAGGTGACTAAAGAGTTGTCTAGATGGTGGACATATAGGTTGTTCTATTGGGATGTGGAAGAAGAGATTGTAGATTGCTAATCAGCAAGCTGAATGCATTGTAGGGCTGCCAGATGGGAATGGTGGAAGTCTGATATTGCTTCCTTGATGTGTGATAGATTAGAAATGGGTTCTCATGTTCTTTTGGTATCATCATAACCTGTTCAATGGACTAGGTATTGCAGCTTTCCATTTTGTAAGTGTGAATCAACAATGAAGTCAACTTCATATGTTATGAAACCCATAATCACACCCTATTTTTTTAGATATTTCTATCATTTTTCCTGACTTTCTACAACAACATCTAAACTCTCCAACATGAAAGCCAACAAGTGCTGACTAACATATCATGTGATCATGGTCTAGACTCATGACACATGTTTCCCCTTCTATTTTCATCTGATTCACTTTTCATTCCTGCTCCTTCTATTCTTTCATTACCACATGCTATATGCATAACAGCCTCATCTTTTTAATCACTGCACCTCACTTCTCTTATCTTTCATTACTGCTCACAGCCTCTTTCACTTCCACTCTTCTTAAGGCTGTGGTACAGCATTCTTGATCCCTGTTGCTTCTTTCTGACTCATATAGACTCCACCTGACTCAGCCTTATCGCTAGGGCTAAGGGCATGGACTTATATAGTATTATTAAGTACCAAACATGTAAAAACACATAAGTAGTATATAAAGGCCCAAGAGCCAGCCAAGAGGACCTCAGTTTGTCCTCTTTGGTTTTCCTCTACAACCAACAGACTCAGCAGAACACCAATCTCTTATTCTCTTCCATGTCAATCCTAAGTGAGTGGCCTATAGCCTTAAGTGGTTGTAGGGTTGCTTCATTAGGACAAACTCTTGCTTACTCTATACCCCACTTGGTGCAGGATTAGCTACTCTTCACCTCATGCCACATTCCTGCTCAACCACACTCATGCTAGAAGTGCATTTCCAAGAAATCCTTCACAGACTATCTCACCAATGCCTTAGTGGCTCTCCCACATTTTCTTTCTAGTGCAGGCCACTTCCTCCAATGTCAAGTGTGAAGAACTTGAGACTGGTATCTATGTAAACACAGTAGTACAGGGGCAGGATCAGGACCAAGTTGACGGTCCATCAGTTTACCAAGGGCACTGGGATAGCACAACCCCAGTCAACCACTATGAGGGGGCATATGACCCCAACAATGATGAAGCATACGAGGGCATTCAGGACAAGCAACCTATAGTAGTAGCCGCCACCTTTCCCTCACACTCCCCCACACCTTTAGCTTAACCTGTCTCCAGGGAGTTCCTAGGAGACGAAGTATATGAGATCATCCAGGTGGCAGAGAACCAAGCCTGCAAAGAACAAGAGAGGCAGACAGAAATTGCTGCCAAAGTAAGATGACAAGGGTACCAACAGGTGTAGAGAATACTCACTGACATCAGATGGAGGATCTATGGAACCCCGCCCCTTGTACAAGTAGCCCAGCAGCAGCTGGAGATCTTGAGAGAATGACGAGAGCAGTACAGACAATGCTGCCAAGTACAATCCGAAGAACTCCAGTGGAGCAGGATCGAACATGAGGGACAGATATCCTCATTACAACTGAGATGAGCTTTGAAGGCTCCCCGCCAAACACCCTATTAGCAGAAATAGAACTGCTATTTTTACAAGACACATACAGGACTCTCTACGGACATTATCCCAAATACAAAACTTACATCACCCCTTTTATTTACTTTTCATGTACTCAAAACTTCTCCTAAAATACATCTTTTTATTCACCCTCTTATACATCCTCCATTACCACATTTATCTAATCTTATTTGCTATTAAACTTCTTATCCTCCACATCACACCTCAAGGAACAGGATTTGCTTTCGAATATTCATGAAATGCTAACGAATTCTCACTTATCATAGCCAACCCTTTGAAGGTGGTTGATGAACAGTTTAAAACCAAAAACAGTAACAATAACAAAGCCAAAGCCAATTGGGCAGGTGAACCAGATCACTCAGATTGGGAAAATGTCAATGACACCTGGGGAGACAATGACAGCTGGGAAGAAGTGAACTCTATCCCATCCAAATACCCATGAAACATCTCTATGGATATACTTGAAGATGACTGGGTTGACTGGGTATTCAACTATGTACAATACAACTTGATCAAAGAAGTAGTGCTTTGAGTTCAAGCGATATGCCTTACAAGAGCCTTACAGGAAAATCCCATTCCTGGATATGCTTGGATTCAACCCACTTCAACAGAGTCATCCCCATCCACAACCTTCATGCAGTTTGAAGCTGCAGGAGGTTTCCCCTTTAATGAAGACGAACCTATTTCCCTAACTGAAGAAGAGATTAATGCCCTCTAAAGATAATTGCCCAACATAGTGGCTCAACTAAGTCAAGCGACTCAACAAATATTTAATTCATCTATGGCTATGCAAGATCAGAAATTTCAAGCGCTCATCACAGAAATTGCTTACCTACAAGTAGAAAACACCAACGTTAATGTGGAAATTCAATGACGAATTGCTGAGATACAGCAGTTGGCCACATTGGTCTAACAACTTACAAATCAAGTCATAACATTACAAACAGCCACTCAAGCCACACCCGCAGTACCAACGACCACACCACAACCTGATCAAAAGGTGGAGATCTTCACCAATCCAGGAGACTTCAATGGCACACGGTGGAAGTTCAAAGCCTGGTGGGCTAAGATGCAAGCATGGATAAATATTAACAGTCACACAATTGCCACTGGATCAGAAAAGGCAGTGCTAGCAGTACTCTCACAACTCAAAGGAAAAGACGCTACGATATTCACTCAATCACAAATCCACAAGCTTACCACAGGACAAACGTATACCTGGGTAATGCTTGAAGATGAGCTCACAGGATTCTTTAGAAAAACCAATCAACGAGACAATTACATTGCACAGCTGGAAAAACTATTCCAAGAAGAAATGAAAATGGACCCTTACTTGGCAAGGATTGAATCTTTGCAAGTATTGGCTCAAATCTCAGGAGATCAGATGATCCAACACTTGAAAACTCATACAAGAAAGTCTATTATTACAAAGATGCTCAAAGATTATCCAATCCAATCAACCAATCCAATTTGGAAAGATCTTGATGTAATGGTTAAAAAGATATGAGAAGTAGGTAACACCCAAGAAGCAATACCAGTGCTTCTAGATCAGACTTCACGACAAAATGATCACATGAACATTGGAGCTATGAGTACTCCACCATGATCTAACACCGCAATGAAATACTACCTTTGCAGTAGTCCATCACATCATGCCACCCAACATCCAGGAGCTAAACAATATTGAGATTGCAAATGGTATGGCAAACACAATAAAGGATGTAGAAGTTCCTCCTTCAATCTTGGAGGTAATCAAACAATTAGAGCTGCAGAGATATGGAATGAAATGATTGAAGCTGACCAATACGAAGAACCACAAACTCTCCCATGAGCAATACAGGGAATGAATTACGATGAAATGAAGGCATACTTCTATGATCTAAAAGATGCTGAAATACGTGCCACTACCAGTAAGGGAAAAGAACCAGCAATGTGATTGGTGTTACAAAACCCATATTCATGCTCTATTTTTCCAGATATTTCTACTATTTTTCCCGACTTTCTACAACAACATCTAACCTTTGCAATATGAAAAGCCAACAAGTGCTGACTAACACATCATGTGACTACGGTCTAGACTCTTGAACACATGTTTCCCTTTCTATTTCCACTTTGCCTCATTCTTTTCATTTCCGCTTCTTCCATTCTAGACCTTCACATCCAGACCACATGCTAGACGCATGTTGGCCTCACCTTTTTAATTACCATGCCTTGTTTCTCTTATTTTTCATTACTGCTCACAGCCTCTCTCACTTCCGCTCTTCTTAAGGCTGTGATACAGCATTCTTGATTCCCGTTGCTTCTTTCTGACTCACACAGATTCCGCCTGACTCAGCCTTATCTCTAGGGCTAAGGGCATGGACTTATATAGTATTATTAAGCACCAAACATATACAAACAGATAGTAGTATATAAAGGCCCAAGAGCTGGCCAAGAGGACCTCAGTTCATCCTCTTTGGTTTTCCCTCTACAACCAACAGACTCAGAGAACACTGATCTCTCTTTCTTTTCTCTTTTCCTTTATGACAATCCTAAGTGAGTGGCCTATAGCCTTAAGTGGTTGTAGGGTTGCTTCAATTGGTCTGGATAAACACATTGTGTTACGAACAAATCAGGTAAGGAATAGATACGCCCCACTAACAATTGAACAGACAATACTTGATTACAATGATTGTAACCTATCTCATTATACCCAAGCAGAGCCTTCTGTTGAACAGAAGCTTGCCTGAAGGTCTAAATTGAGGCTTAATTCTGCTTTAAGACATATTCCACCTAAAAACCCAGAAAAACTTTACATTAAATGAAATCATAAAACAGCAATAATGCCCATGAAAGGATCTGAAGCCACAGCAGGCTACAATCTATACGCAGCTAAAGAATTAGAAATTCCCAGCATGGTGAAAGGTCTAGTCAACACAATGATATTAATTGCCATCCCAACAGGATGTTATGGAAGAATCACCTCATGAAGCGGTTTAGCAACAAAAAGCCATGTTCATGTAGGAGCCAGAGTAATAGATGCCAACTATAGAAGAGACGTAAAAGTTCTTCTGATGAACTTCTCTCCCAAAACATTCAAAGTATTGAAAGGAGATCGCATAGCCCAATTAATATTAGAAAAGATCTCTAATGCATCCATTGAAGAAAAGAAAGAGTTCAATGAGACTAAAAGAGGATTTGCAGAATTCAGATCAACCAGCAAGGCCATGTGAACAATCAATCCACAACAAGAACTGAAGCTTAATCTTGAAATTTGTCAACAAAGAACACTAAGCAATTCCTCAAAGTAAACGCACATCTCAATTCAGGAGCTAATTGTATATTCATTGACCAGACCTTCACAGAAAAAAGAGGTTTAACTCTCAGGAAGTTGGACACATCTATAGAAGTGTTTAACGTCAATGGAATGGAGAATTCCGCTGGACAAATAACCCATGCAGTAGACTTAATACTTGACTACAACAGACACCAAGAGATGGCCACCATAGAAGTGACTGATCTAGGAAAAAACAAAATGATTCTTGGCCATACTTGGCTAAAGAAACATAATCTGGATATAGATTGGACCACTGGAGAAATTACGATGAAAAGATGCCCACCCACATGCCATCATTTACAACTGAAAGGATCTTGGTTATAAACCCTTGAAAAGGAAGAGTTAGAAGCAGGGCTTCATCAATATTATATATAAATTGGACAGAAAATGGAAGAAACACTCTTAAAGCTTATTAATGCTAAGCAACCACCAGAAAAACTAGTCCCAAAGGAATATCATGAATTTCTCTCTGTCTTCTCCCAAAAAGAATCAGAAAGAATGCCAATAAGGAAGCCATAGGACCACATGATTGAATTAAAAGACACGTTCAAACCAAAGAAGGGACACTTAATCCCTCTATCCCCAAATAAACAAAAGGAAGTTTCCGATTTCATAGACAATCAATTACACAAAAGATACATACAACCTTCTAAATCCCCTCAAACTTCCCAGTATTCTTCATGCCTAAGAAAGATGGACAAAAATGAATGGTATAGGATTACCGATATCTAAACAAGCATACAATCAAAAACAACTACCTGCTTCCCCTTATTTCTCAACTTGTCAATAAGTTAAAAGGAACTAAAATGTTTACAAAAATGGATCTATGATGGGGATACAATAATATATGAATCAAAGATGGAGATGAATGGAAGGCCGCATTCGTATATCACAGAGGATCCTTCGAACCACTGGTTATGTTCTTCGGACTCTATAACTCCCCAGCAACCTTCCAAATGATGATGAATAAAATATTTGCAGATATGGAAGACATGATGGTCATATATATCAACAACCTCATGATCTTTATGAAAATGGATGACCTAAAGAAACATGATGAAATAGTCAAAGAAGTACTACAACGACTACAAGAGAATGATTTATTCGTCAAACCAGAGAAATGCACATTTTGAGCAAAGGAAGTAGAATTCCTTGGAATGACTGTGTCAGATCAAGGAATTAAAATGAATGACAATAAAGTAAAGGCCATTCTGGAATGGCCAGAACCCAAGACAGTAAAAGGAATAAGAAGCTTCCTAGGATTTGCCAACTTCTATTGAAGATTCATAGAAGGATATGCCCAAGTGGCTAGATCCCTCATAGATCTAACAAAGAAAGATGTCCTATTCCAATGGACAGACCAATGACAAGAAGCATTTGATATGCTTAAACAATAATTTACCACCACTCTGGTATTAGCATTCCCTGACAATAATAAAGAATTCCGCCTAGAAACTGATGTATCAGATTATGCCATAGGAGCAGTGCTCTCAATATGACACAATGACAAATGGCATCCAGTTGCCTACTCTAGTCACAGTATCTCACCAGAAGAGCAAAATTACCCTATAGCAGATAAAGAAATGCTCAGCATTATCAGAACATTAGAATAATGGAGGCACTATCTTGAAGGAAGCCAACATGAATTTGAAATATGGAACGATCATGCCAACCTCCAGTATTTCATGAAAAAACAAAACCTGATGCGAGACCCCAAAGCACAGCTAAGTGAGAACCGCAGGAAGCCTAGGATAAACTGCAACTGACCTGCTGAGAGACGATGGCCTTGAAGGGACGTCTTTCAGGGGGAGAAGTCAGAGGGGTTTAATGGTATACTGATGCCTTTTCTTACTGATACGCAGTTGCAAGTTCAGTAAGGAGAATGCCTTGGAGGGAATACCAAAGGAGGACAAACTGTCGCTCCCTAGCCCATCCTTGGGGTTTATATACTATTCTACTGTTTGTACATGTGTGGTTCTGTTTGTATATATTACTACACTAATATGGTAATAAGCTGTGCATAACGAGTCATGACGAGTCAGAGATAAGGTGCGCAGCCGTCAAGGCTGTGGTATAGCCATCGAGGCTGTGGTCATGAGTCATAACGAGTCATGAGGGAGTATCGCTATTGGTGTCATGATCCGTGCAGTGTTGGGCAGTGCAGTCATGAGGCAATGAGGCAATGCTAGGCAGTGCTGGCTAAACCATTGTGAGTCAGAGTGAGTCATGATGACTACTGAGGGATTTGTGCGGTTGGATGGAGTGGCCGAGCAGTGCGAGGCAATGCTGGATGAATAGAATATGAGTCCAAAGATAAGCGGAAATGAAATGCATGAGGCGTCTAGCCTTTGCATAGCCATGTACAGCACAGAATGGAAGATCAGAAGTAGAAGGCTGTACATGGTGACCGTTAGTCATCGGTCTAGACCTGTCATGTGATGAGTCATGTGATTGATGGTCACGTGACTATCTTTGAACGAGTTGTAGGACGAGGTCTGAAAACGAATGAAAAGGGTTGAAATAAAATCAGGAAAAATAAGGAAAAATGATAGAAAAATGAGGGTTTGTAACAAAACCTCAATAGACAACAAGCCCACTGGGCACAGTATCTATCACATTTTAATTTCAAATGGATCTACAAGGCAGGTACTTCAATGGGAAAGGCAGATGTCCTCTTTAGAAGAGAAGATCATGCACAAGGTATTACCGATGATAACAAAGGAATAACCATTATACCTGAAGAATGAATTGAAGTAATGAAAATAATCATTCACAATGATGGAGATGAAATCATTACACATATAAAAAATGCCACATCTAAATTACAAGAAGGATATGTGCAAAACCTTAGCCAAAAATATGGATTAGAATTGAAGGACAAATACATTAAAATGTGAAAGAACGGCTATTCATACCAGATGAAGAAGATTTACAACAAGAGATAGTCACAAAACACCACAATATGCCAGTTACTGGACACCCAGGAATAAATAAAACCACAGAAATACTCCAATGATACTACTTTTGGCCAGGAATGACCCAATATGTAAAAGAATATGTCACTCAATGTGACAGATGCCAAAAAATGAAACCTACAAATTATGCCATACATGGAACATTACAACCACTTCTATTACAAAACCCATATTCACGCTCTATTTTTCCAGATATTTCTACCATTTTTCCTGACTTTCTACGACAACATCTAACCTCTATGATACAAAAGCCAACAAGTGCTGACTAACGCATCACGTGACTACAGTCTAGACTCACAACACATGTTTCCTTTCTATTTCCACCTTGACTCATTCTTTTCATTTCCGCTTCTTCTATTCTAGACTTCACATTCCAGACCGCATGCTAGAAGCATGTTGGCCTCACCTTTTTAATTACTGCACCTCATTTCTCTTATCTTTCATTACAACTCACAGCCTCTTTCACTTCCGCTCTTCTTAAGGCTGTGGTACAGCATTCTTGATCCCCATTGCTTCTTTCTGACTCACACAGACTCCACCTGACTCAGCCTTATCTCTAGGGCTAAGGGCATGGACTTATATAGTATTATTAGTGACCAAACATGTACAAACAGATAGTAGTATATAAAGGCCCAAGAGCCAGCCAAGAGGACTTCAGTTAGTCCTCTTTGGTTTTCCCTCTACAACCAACGGACTCAGAGAACACCGATCTCACTTTCTCTTTCTCTTTTCCTTTATGACAATCCTCAGTGAGTGGCCTATAGCCTTAAGTGATTGTAGGGTTGCTTCATTAGGACGAACTTTCTCTTATGCTATACCCCACTTGGTGCAGGCTTAGCTACCCTACACCTCATGTTCACGACACATCCTCGTCAACCGCACTCACGCTAGAAGTGCGTTCCCGAGAAATCCTTCGCAGATATTCTTACCGATGCCCTAGTGGCATTTCTACATTTTCTCTCTAGTGCAGGCCACTTCATCCAACGTCAAGTGCGAAGAACTTGAGGCTGGTACATACGTCTTAGACACTGTAGTACAGGCCAAGGAACAGGAGACCATCGACTCTCCATCAGTTTACCACGGGCACTGGGACAGCACAACCCCAGTCAACCACTATGAGGGGGCATATGACCCCAACGATGATGAAGCGTACGAAGGGATACAGGACAAGCAACCAGCAGTAGTAGCCGCCACCTTTCCCTCACACTCCCCCACACCTTTAGCTTGGCCCATTTCCAGGGAGTTCCTAGGAGACGAAGTTTACGACATCATCCAGGTGGCAGAGATCCAAGCCCGCGAAGAACAAGAAAGGCAAGCAGAGATTGCTGCCGAAGCACGACGACAAGGGTATCAGCAGGCGCAGAGAATTCTCGCCGATATACAACAGCGTATCTACGGAACGCCATCTCTTGTGGAAGCAGCCAGAGAACGGCTGGAAATTTTGAGAGAACGACGAGAGTGGTACAGAGAACGCCGCCAAGTCAGATTTCACGAACCACAGTGGAGCAGGGTCGAACACAAGAGACAGATATCCTCATTGCGACCGAGACAATCTTTGAAGGCTCCCCACCGAACACCTTATTAGCAGATATAGAACTGCTATACCATGATTACAAACACTTTCCCTTTTTCTAGGAAATGTACTCTCAAATGCTTTTCAAATACGCTCTTATTTTCACGATCTTGTACATCATCCATCACCACATCTATCTTATCTTGTTTGCTCTTGGACTCCTCATTCTTCACATCACGCCATGAGGAACAGGATTTGCTTTCAAATACTCACAAAACGCTAACAAATTTTCACTTATCATAGCCAACCCCTTGAAGGTGGCAGACGAAAAGTTTAACAAGAAAAATAATAATGATAACGAAGCTGAAGCCAATTGGGCAGGCGAACCAGACTACTCAGGTTGGGATAACGTCAACGATACCTGGGGAGATAACGACGGCTGGGAAGAAGCAAAATCTATCCCTTCCGAAGCACCATGAAACATTCCTATGGACATACCCGAAGACGACTGGGTCGACTGGGTATTCAACTATGTACACTACGACCTAATCAAAGAAGTGGTATTGCGAGTTCAAGCCATACATCTTACGAGAGCCCTACAGGAAAATCCAATTTCTGGATACGCTTGGATTCAACCCGCTTCAACGGAGTCGTCTCCATCTATGACGTTCACAGAGTTTCAAGCCACAGGAGGCTTCCCCTTCAACGAAGACGAACCCATTCCTCTAACCAAGGAAGAAATTAACGCCCTCTAATTGCCCAACATGGCGGCCCAACTAAGCGCAGCGACGCTGAAAAATACTAGAAGAGGCTGGGATGGTTAGTCCCTACCTCCCGTAGTGTAGTTGTGAAAAGGGGAACGCGATTTGTTCTCCCAAGGGACCCTGTAATGAGTATACCTTTGTAGAGTCGAGAAGGGAACTGCACTTGACAGCTTTTAGTTCGATGAAGAGTGAAAGAGACAAAGGGGCTAGTGACCGAAGGCCGAGACTAGTCCGACAGAAGGAAGAGGACAGAAATGGTGATGTGACAAGTTGCCAAAGGCCATGACTTGCCCAATGGATGACAAAGGAGGTAGATAACGATGAGGCGGGTTGCTGAGGGCTGTGACCTGCCAGATAGACAATGGGTAAGACGATGGTGCAAGTTGCCTAAGGCCGACGCTTGCAGTGACGATAATCGGCGCCCGCTGGGCCGAGTGACGAGTTGAGAAAGATCGAGAGGATGGAGAAGTCGCTGGCCGCACCTGACCAACAGAGATGGATGCCGAGGATGTTAGCGATGATGACAGAGAGGCTTTGGTAATATTTTACAAAGGACGGAGGGCCGGGGTTGACTCTCGGAGGGCTGTAGTGCGAAGGGGATGCGAAAGATGTTTATTGTTCCACAGAATACAGACTTATAGTCCAGGGCACACCCCAGACTGTATATTGAGCATATTGGCGAAATGAAAGTGAATGGGGTTAAAGGAAGAAACGAGGTAGGGAATAAGATCGGAAATCTACCTGTCAACAAACCGTCGGCCGATTATAATCGGACCGACACTACAAAACTTCGAGTTGCCGAGTGAGCTCGACTGAGGCGAAAATGAAGATAATGGAAAAATAATGTAGAAAACGTGCCGAAAATACAAAGTAACGTCGATCCAACCCGTTGAGGGGTATTCGGACCGAGGGGGTCGTCAGCGGCGACCCATAATGAGTTTCCGAGTTGGATTGGTCGGTGTAATCAATCTAAGCAGAAGAAAAGAGGGGTCAAAACGGTATGCAGATGATCCAAGAAGTAAGATCAGAGGTCTTATATATTAAAAATGGTGGGATATAACCGTAGAGCCACTATGTGCTCTACAACACAAGCAATATTTAATTCATCTATGGCCACACAAGACCAGAAATTCCAGGCACTCATCACAGAGATTGCCGATTTATAAGTAGAAAACACAAATGTAAACACGGAGATTCAACAAAGAATCACAGAGACACAGCAGTTGGCAAATTTGGTCCAACAGCTTATGAATCAAATCACCACGTTACAAACAACCATGGCAGCGCCGCCAGCAGCACCGACGACTGCGCTACAACCCGGTCAAAAGGTAGAGATCTTCGCCAATCCAGGAGACTTTGATGGCACATGGTGGAAGTTCAAAGCCTGGTGGGCTAAGATGCAAGCATGGATAAATGTCAACAGTCACGCGATCACCGCCGGATCAGAAAAGGCAGTACTAGCAGTGCTCTCACGACTCAAAGGAAAAGATGCGACCATATTCACACAATCACAAATTCACAAACTTACCACAGGACAAACATATACCTGGGTAATGCTCAAAGACGAGCTTACAGGATTTTTCAAAAAGACTAATCAATGAGACAATTACATCGCATAGCTAGAAAAGCTATTCCAAGAAGAAACCAAAACGGATCCTTACTTGGCAAGGATTGAATCCCTGCAAGTATTGGCTCAGATCTCAGGAGATCAGATAATCCGACATTTGGAAACTCACACACAAAAGTCGATCATTACGAAAATGCTCGAAGATCATCCAAACCAATCCACAGATCCAATTTGGAAAGATCTTGATGCAATGGTTAAGAAAATATGAGAAGTAGGCAACGCCCAGGAAGCAATACCAGTGCTTCTAGGTCAGACCTCACAACGAAACGATCATATGGACATTGGAGCTACAAGTACTCCACCACAATCTAACAACGCAATGAAGTGCTACCTTTGCAATAGTCCTTCGCATCGCGCTGTAGAGCACATAGTGGCTCTACGGTTATATTCCACTATTTTTAATATATGAGACCTCTGATCTTACTTCTTGGATCGTCTGCATACCGTTTTGACCCTTCGTTTCTTCTACATAGATTGATTACACCGACCGATCCAACTCGGAAACTCATTACGGGTCGCCGCCGATGGTCCCCTCGGTCCGAATACCCCTCAACGGGT